>JAQZBX010037149.1:0-23926 GCA_029593785.1 Cabassous unicinctus | reverse complement strand
CCAGCCTGCCCTCACAAGGAGGCCCTGGGAAGCGAACCCAGGGGCCTCCCATATGGTAAACGGGAGCTCTATTCATTGAGCCACACCCGCTTCCCTGTAACTCTTAAATGTAGTTCTTTGATCCACTTTGAGTTAATTTTTGTAAGCCAATTTTTAAAAAACAACAGAAATTCATTGTCTCACCATTCTGGAAGGTGTAAGTCAAATCAAGATGCTTCCTTTTAAAGGGGAAAATCCCTTCTATGCATTTTCCCTGGCTTCTATTTTCCATGGCATTCCTTGGCTTGTGGTGGCATAACTCATTCTCTGCCTTCATCACATGGCTCTTTCTCAGCAAATTGTTTTTAATATACAATCATTGGTAACAATCTAAATTGTCTATTATAGGGGTATAGATAAATCAATTGTGGTATATTTCTATAATGAAACACTATACAGTAGGTAATAGAAATGAATTTGATCTATTAATTATCGACATGGATATACTAAAAAATATATACTGTTGAGTGAAGGGTTGCCTTTGCAAAGCAAGAGAGGAGAATAGGAATGTTGCAGTGATTAAAAGATGCTTTTGCTTCATCTGTAATGTTTCACTTCTTTAAAAATAAAGACTGTTAGAAAATATGATAAAATGTTAATGGTAGTTCATTCCAGGTAGTGGGAATATAAATATTTATAATATTTCTCTAAACGTGTCCATAATTCTTAAATTTCTCAAACAAAACAGAGGGAATGGGTGGTGAGGAAGTGGAGATAGAAAAATATAGACAATTCTCAAGAAGTAGTGGGGAACAGAGAAACAAGGCAGAGCATGTTAGTGTGTTGTTGGGAGTGATTCAGTAGAGAGGGAAAATTAATATTTCAGGATAAAGATGATGCCAGGAGAAAAATCATATATGAACTCTATGATATGTCATTAATTGGAATAAAAAAGGGATTTATGGAACAATATATAAAGTATCTTATTTTTGTTTAAAAACACCCACCCCTTATAAAACACAATTACATGTTTCAGCTTATATACAACATGAGCACATCGTATATGTGCATACACATCCACATCCACATACATAGAAAAAGAGTGTACTCCAAATTGGTAACAGTGGTTATTTCTGGAAAGGGAGTGTAATTTTACAGTGGGCAAAAGGGGACTCCTTTATTTGTTGAAGTTGAAATAAAATTTACTAATTTTGAAAAAAAAAAGGGGGGGACTACTGCTTTTCTTGTGTTGTTTGAATTTTTTTGAACAACAGGAATGTGTCCATGAATATCTTTTGTAATATTTAGTGGCAAGTAACTTCTCATTTCTGTGAAATAATTTTACTCTAACAGAACTTATGAAATACAAAAAAAAACTTTTTTAGAAATTTTCTAATAAAGGTAGTGATTTTGTGTTCTGCTCACTTTAATTTAAAAATATCTCTATAACTTGATAATATGCTCTCCAATTTTAAAATTAGTTTTTAATTTGTTACAAGGGTCTTATTTTCCAAAATGTAACATCAATCTTTAAGGTTTATATGAGCTTTTTTTTCTTTTTCAAGGTTTATTTATTTTATCCCCACCCTTCCCCCTGAGATGGTTCTCTCATCTGTCTGCTCGCCTTCTCCAGGAGGCTCAGGGAACTGAAACTGGGACCTCCCACATGGGAGGCGAGTGCCCAACAGCCTGAGCTACATCTGCTCCCCACAGGCTGCAGCGTCTGCTCGTTTGTGGCATCTGCTCATCTTCTTTAGGAGGCACCCGGACCTGAACCCAGGACCTCCCATGTGGTAGGCGGGCACCTAATGGGTTGAGCCACATCCACTTCCTTCATATGAGCTTCTTAATGAGGTAGTTTTACATTCTTTTTCTTTTTTAGGAGGTACTGGAGATTGAACCCAGGACCTCGTACATGGGAAGCAGGTGCTCAACCACTAGAGCTATATCCAATCCCCAGTTTTACATTCTTTATCCAGCATTTCTTTTTTTTTCTTTTAATTCAGACTGAGATTCCCAAAGAAGAGATTTTCTTTTCTTTTCTTTTGCCATTTACATATACATTTAGTTAGCTAGAAAGATTTGTTGAATGAATTATAGAATTACAGAGGTCTTTGATATTTAACCTGTTCCCTTCTCCTACTTCCTTCCCTCCTTCCTCTTTCCCTCCCTTCTTTTCATCTTTCTCTCTCTCTCCTTCCTTCCTCCCCACCCCCCTCCCTCCCTCCCTTCCTCCCTCCCTCCCTTTCTCTCTCTCTCTTTCACAAAGAACTGTTTGGGGGTGATTTCAGCTTAGAACTATTTGGCAAGTAGGTTGAATAAGGTAACACCCCTAGCAGCTACTTTAAACCTTGTGATTTTTTTCTATACACGTTTTCTTTTTTTGCCCCCTCATTTAAAAAAATTTTTTTAAAGAAGCTTTAGATTACATAAACATTACATCAAAAATATAGGAGATTCCCATATACTCCACCTCCTCCTCCTCCCACACTTTCCACCATTAACATCTTTCGTTAGTGTGGTACATTTGTTACAATTGATGAACACATATTGAAGCATTGCTACAAACCATGGACTATAGTTTACACTTTTTTTTTATAATTTACACTTTGCCCCGCACAATTTTATAGGTTTTGACAAAATGTATAATGGCCTGTATCTATCATTGCAATGTCATGCAGGAAAATTCCAATTCTCAAAAATGTCCCCATGTTACACCTATACTCCCCTCTCCTTCCCTTTAGAACCTCTGGTGGCCACTGCCTTTATATCAATGATACAAGTTCTTCCATTGCTAGAATAATAATATCTACTTTAGCCCACAGTTGCATTCCCCCCTTATGTTTGTTCATTCCTTGAGCTTGAGGATTTTGGGATGGTGATGGCCACTCTGTTTCTGATTGAGAAGGGGCTTAAATCTCATGGGGCAGATGGATGGAACTGTCTTGCTTGCAGTTGTAGATACTGTTTTTGGGATGGATGTTGTGCATCATCATCCTTTTGTTAGTTGTCCTGGGCAAGTCCAATGAACTGGAAAGTAGGTGTTGCAACACTGCTGAGATTCAGGGCTCAATCAGCATATGAAAAGACTGAAGATTTAAATCTCTGGAACATATATTTAATGAGTATAGTGCTAATTATAGGTTCAAATAAAAGAGACAGAAGAGTCCTGTGTAGGGAAATTATAAATGAGTCTAACTCTGTTACATTGGGGAGCATGTAGTCCAAGGAAAGGCCTATTAACAAGGTGCTGAATTCTTGAGAGATTGTCTGCCCAGCTTATAGTGTTTTATCAAAATGGGCTGTTTCTGATTGAGAGGGGGCTTACATCCCATGGGGCACATGGATGGAACTGTCTTGCTTACAGTGTAGGTACTCTGTTTTTTGGGATGGGCGCTGTCCATCATCATCCATTTTTAGTTGTCTTCGGCGAGTCCACATGAACTAGAGAGTAGGTGCTGCAACTCTGCTGATAGTCAGGGCTCAACTGGCACATGAACAGACCAAAGATTTAAGTCTCTGGGACATGTATTTAACAAATATAGTGCTAATCATAGGTTCAAATAAAAGGGGCATAAGAGCCATGTGTAGGGAAATTGTAAACGAGTCTGTTAAGTTGTGGAACATATATTCTAATGACAGGGTGCCAAATTCCTGAGATTGTCTGCCCTGCCTACAGTGTCTAAATGTCCCTAGAACCCTCAGGAGCCCACCTGCTTGAGGCATTTACTGTGGCAGTCAATGAGATCCTGCTGAGATGTGCATAAGCGTAACCTCTGGAATGACCTCCTGACTCACTTTGAAATCTCTTATCCAGAAAAACTCATTTGTATTTAATATTTCCCCCTTTTGGTCAAGGTCTTTTTCCAGATGCATCGCTAGTTGGCACTTGGTAATAATTCCTGGTGCCAGGGAGCCTCATCCCTGGAAGTCACGTCCCACGCCGGAGCGGGAGTGGGGGCGGGAGGGGGGTTGTTGAAGGAAGGTAGTGCGTTTATATGCTGAATTTGGGTAAGAGAGAGGCCACATTTGAGCAACAACGAGGCTTTCAGGAGGTAACTCTTAGGCAATATACAATACCAGGCTAAATTTCAATTTCACAAGAAAAGGCTCATAAGTAAAACTATCAATATCAAGGGCCTGGCCTAATAGTCTGTCCTTTACTAAGTACTGACCATTTTGTTATTTATTATTTTCTTATTTTTTTTAATTTTTTTTTTTTTTTTGGCTTTGTTTTCAGGGAAACATTGAATTGCAGAACAATCACAACTGTAGCAGGGAAGGATCACTGGTGTGAGGTGTCAATGATGGGATGTGTGGGGAGAAATGCACCTGAGACATGCCTTTATGGCATATGAATAAATTCAAGTGGTCATGGGGCATTGTCCTGGTGGGTGGAGACCCACACAATAACCAAAAGAATATTGAATTTCCATCCTGGGAATCCCGCCATACTCTCTAATAGAGCGGCAAGAATCCCGAGTAAACTTTGTGATTTAAACAAAAGTTATGATGGAGACTTTTGACCTCCTCTTATGAGCATTCTAAAGCAATCACCTCTTTGTTGCTCTTCAGTGAAACTTGAGCTTTCTTTAGAGGAGGTAATATACAAACTTTTCACAAACAGGAAAGGAGGGAAAGCTATCCTCAAAGATAATACATGCTCCCTCAGCTTTACTACCTTAGTGAAATTCCTGGCAACTACACACTAAACCTGTAATTAAAAGAATGACATTACTATACTAATGATACAGAGATCTGTATAAATAATGTTCTTTTCTCTTATGCTTTTGTGGATGAAAATTTGTTTTTGTTAAATTCCAGCATCCCAATAAAAGCAGAAATGTTCCCTTTGTTTTCGCACATTTGGTTTAAATAAATTTTAGTATTAAATTTTAAGGTTGAAGGGGATATTGGAGAACATCAACTTCAATCTCTTCATTTTATATGTGAGGAAACCATGTCTCAGAGAAGGTAAAAATAATGCCTAATCAAAGGTATCACATACCAAATTATTATCAAAGTGAAGAATAAAACCCTGGTCTTCTGATGTCTGTTTAAGCACTTCATACATAACATACTGGCTTGAATCTATTTCTTTTATTCAATGTGCCTATCTTTTATTACTGTATATATTGAAAAAAAAAATACAGAATAGGAACATGCAAGTCAATACCAGTTGCACTAGTAGCACTAGTACCTTTACACAGAATGCAATTCATATGCAAGCATTTTCAAAAATAAACAAAAGAGGTCTGTAGAGTGACAGGGTCAGAATTTTGGAATAGCCACTGCTTCCAAGGCCAGAATCTGAAGCCGGCTTTATGATAGGCTTGCAAGGGCCAGGAATAAAATGTAACATATCATGGAACAGCTTAACATTCCTGTAGCCATTGGGCAGTTTGATATAATTATGAATTCCAAAAAATAGATATTGGATTACGCTTGTAAACTGGTCTGTTAATCTGGGCATGATTAAGTTATGATTAGGGCATTGACTGGGCCATGTCAGTAGGGCATTCAGCCCCACCCCTTGGGTGGGGGAATCAAATATAAAAGGCAAGGCAAAGGACAGAGGGAGCAGTTTTGATGTTGAAGACCCCTGGATAGAGACAAGCCATTCACCTGAGAGTTCACAGCTGGCCTTGTGGAGGAAACAGGAGCTAAGCCCGGAGAGAAACGCAGCCCCGGGAAGAGAGGAACCCAAGAAGCCTGAACCCTGGCAAACGTCGGCAGCTGTCTTGCTCCAACACGTGGCAATGGACTTTGGTGAGGGAAGAAACTTACGCTTTATGGTCTGGTAACTGTGGACTTCTACCCCAAATAAATACCCTTTATAAAGACCAACCAATCTCTGGTATTTTGCATTAGCACCCCTTTGGCTGACTAATATAATTCTCAAGGACAGAAGTCTATAAGCTTTCCTCCACTCTCTTCCCTACTTATGAAAACATATCATGGATAAATCAAGGTTTCTTTGGGATAGGAGTCTCAGGTGAATGATACACATAGAATGGCTATATTCACAGATCTGCAATGGCTAGTAAGTTGTGGGCTAATTAAAAGGTAAATGTAAGACAGTATGGTCATCATGTTCTTTTTTTTCATATGTGTCTTAGTTTGCTAAAGGGCTGCCAATGCAAAGTACCAGAAATGGGTTGGCTTTTCCTTTTGGGGATTCATAAAAAACTTCAAACTGTCACAATAGGTAATAGACAACCTAATGGGAAAGCCAAAGGACTTCTTGGACAATATTGGTGAATCAGAAAAATTAGGTGTTCCTGGGTAGATGACCTCAAGCACACAGAATATATTTGTGGTGTCTCCATGATTCTCCTGGCAAACACCCTTCCAAATGCATCCTGCAAACTTCACCTTTCCAGCAATTATGGATAGCCAGATGTGTGTTAGGTTCTGACATCAATCCACAGAGGAAATTCCACGATCTCTTAAATATGGTGGGATAAGACCTAAGTTCAGGAACACCAGCCTTATTGCCAGATCATGCCCGGAAAGCTCAAATTCCCTTGTGACCTAGTCCTCATGTTGTAGAACATATGAAGTCTCCTTATAGATGGTCTGCATACTTAGCCTCATGGCGTAGTTCCTCATGGTCTGTGAGTAGGTTTCTTTGTGTCATTAGTTTATTTTACAACCCTTTAGTTATGATTTGTAGGGTGAGGGAGTATAACTTTACATTCAAAGTTCTCTTAACTCCCTTGGGACTCCTTTTCTAAATAACTGCAACTATAAGCAGTCTTGATATCATGTCACCAAAATTCAACACCTTGGGTTTTTCATATAAGGTCCAGTGTTAACATAAGAAATTGCCATATTTCTCCTTTTTATAAGTAAACAAGACTTAAAGCAAAACAATTCTCTTGCTTTATTACAGACCAAATAAATAAAAAATAAGAAACACATGCTTAATAATTATCAAACAATAGTTTTTATTGCCTTCAAGTTGGCTATATTTTCATCCATGAGCTAAGTGAGCAAAAAAACATGCAGCTCTTCTGTTATAAAAGGTAACACTTTACTATATTCGTTATTTACTGAATATTTTTAACAAACTTTTCAGCTTTATATCCTATTATTCCCTTCTATGTACCTTGATATTCCAGACAACTTGCAATCTATTTGTTTGCCAAACATGTCTTACACATCCCATTTTCACACTTTGGTTCATCCTGTTTCTTCTACCTAAAAATTTATCCTCTGCCCCACCACACTGAGTTTAGCCCATCAAAATCTTACTTCACTTATAAATATTCAACAGTGGAACAGAGTCCCTCATAGGTTGCAGTCTGCCTGACTGAGGAAGTAGTTAAAAAGATTCCAAATGATTATCTGTTAATAATATTGTAGAAGAGATTTCTGGATTAAATTGCCATAAATGAGCTCTAGTCTAGGATACAAAATGTATCTAAAATATTTTGTAATTCTATGATTACCCTTAACATATGTAACAATGGGAATATGTAGGCAATCTATTTTTAGAAAAGGTAGAAAAACATTTCAAACGAAAATGCCATATTCAGATTTATAATCAATTAATATATATAAATCTGGTTATGTTTTTAAAATTTATACCCTGAGTACATGACTAATTTAAATAAGATTTTTTGGAATACACTGCCAAGAAACAAATATTTTTAAAAATTTTATTTTGTAAAGTTATTTGGAACATTTTGCAGAGTGAAAAATTTTGAAGGATTATTGAGTTTTTTTTTTAACTTTTGCTAATTAAAGATTTTTATTACAGCATTTCAATCAGAAATGAGCAAAAATTCTGGCCATTAAAATGAATTTGCTTAATATTTCCCCTTAAATTAACCCAGATAAAGGGGGAAAAGTCTTTAGTAGGAGAATTAGACTTCATTTCATGACCATCAATCTTCACTCAACCCTACTGAGTCTCATAGATTTGGTCCTGAAGACCTTTGAAGAATAAAGGGAGCCTTTAAATTTAAGTTTTAAAAAAAGGAGAAAAAAAAGAATTGATATATAAGCCCTGCATATATTTTATATAAATTTTATATAAATATCACTTCAAATTTTTAAATGAAGTAGTTGATTATATGAGAGATTAAAGATCAACTGTACAAAGTAATATTCTCAAGAAAAGTTACTTAGCTATTACTACAAGCAAATGTTATACCCTATATATGCAGAGTAGTTTCTTTTCAGATTTGATTTTAATTCTAAAAAAGATATTTTAAAACTACTTTGGACACAAAGCACAGTCTATATAACAGAGTATTGCAGTTACTACATGCAAACTTATTTTCAAGAATCTAAATTCTTAAATATTTGCATAAAAGTGACAGAATTTAGATAAATTAGAAGCATTTATTTACAAATGAAAGCTTTAAAACAGCTAATACAAGAAGTAAAAGGCAGACTATTAAATAAATAATTTTTATCTTTAACAGTTCATTGATCTCTTTGAGTATCTGAAAGTAGTTGTAAAACTTCTCATCAGAAAAATACATATGCTGAAGCCTGCCTAGGGATTGAATAAATCATGTATTCATAATTAATAATCATATATTAATTGAATCCTTGTGTCACAGGGATCCCCAGAAGTAAATAAATGTACAAGCTCCTTGTCTTCATGGTGCTTACATTGTAGAGATGAAGACAGAAACTTAAAACTAAATAACAGGTAAATAAGATAATTCCAGATTGTGATGCATGCTACAGATTTCAGGTTAAAAGGATCCTAATTTTAGAAGGCATGAACCATAAAATGGAATACGTAATACTATTGTGGTGGTTTTCTATTTAAAGAGAATCTTATTATTTTTTTTCTTGAGGTACTGGGGGCTGGGGATTGAACCCAGAACCTCGTATGTGGGAAGCCGGCGTGCAACCACTGAGCCCATCAGCTTCCAAGTTGGTTTTTTCATTAGTTTTGCTTGTTGTTTGCTTTTGCTTTTTTCAGGAGGCACTGGGAACCGAACCCAGGACCTCCCTCCCTAATGGGAGGTGGGAGCTCAACCACTTGAGCCACATCTGCCTCCCAAGAGAATCTATATTTCATAAGAAAATGACAGTATGTAACAAAGGAAACAAAAAATATGTGTTAAACCAACAAATACTGCAAAAAGTGCAAAAGGTAAGTGCATGAAATCTTAGAACCTGACATGGACTTTATGGCATTTAAGGTTGCAAATAAATCTAATTATGTGCCAGATAGCATGATATAATCTGTTAGTATGTTTTTAGAAAACAGAAAAAAAAACAACTTTACAAAACAAGCATCATGTATTCTGTCATATCCTGTTGCTTTCAGTACTAGGGGATGGGCTTTATGGGCATCCACGGAAAATGCACCAAGACTAGAAGATGACAAAGGGGAAAGAGGAATAGTCTCTTAGAGGCTCTCTATGGCAATGAAAGAAACTGGCTTTTCATAGTTACAGGCAAAGAGGTCTTTCAAACTCGCTAAGTTTTCAGAGTGAACAGTCAGTAATAGTAATTAAGTTTCCAAAGTATATTTTACATTGCTCAACTATTTATTATTATTATTTATATTGCTGCTATCAGATATTTAATTCCATATTTGGAGGAGATAGGGTTCAGGGGAAGGACTAATTAGGATCCGCAAGGTAATTCCTCATTTTAATAATATGAGAAAAGATAAAAGCCAGTTAGATGAGTAACAAAAATAAATGTGTATTTCCTTATTTTATTTTTTAAAATTTCTTTTATTTTTCCTTGGATTTTCGTCCTGTGTGGCTTACAAGGAACACATATATCTTTCTTTAAAAAGATGTGTAGTGGTCTGGTGGACTTAAAAATGAAGGGAAGCGCTTTTTAAAATGTTCTTTATAATTAGCAAACTCATTTTTTATTGTGCTATGTATAGATTATGTAACCATGATTAAAATTCAGGTGTAGAAGTGTTTTTCTTTTTAACTATGTACACTTCAAAAAGAACTAGAAGAATGAGACCAAGATTTGACATAATATCCAGCATAGTAACACCCACTATATTCAATTACTCTTTCACAAACTGTTGCCTCTTCCTTTTTCAAAAAAATCTCCTTAACAAACAAAACTCCCTTCACAAAAACTAACTCAACTATAAAGATGAATTTTTAAAATTGGTTCTTATTGAAGTCCAGATTAAAATTTCGGTTTTTAAATACAGAATAAACCTTCTCTGTTAAGAGTAAAATGCATTTGCAACAAAAAATCTTTTGCCATATAAAATTGTGAGTGTGGTTATAAATTCAAAATGAAAACATTTTAGCATCTACTCAATCTTTATCAAATATTCTGTGAAAATAGGCCTTTAAATTATGTTAATTTCACTGAATTAACTTTTATGCTGTCTTTGAAAGTCACATTTAATAAGCATTACTTATGAAGAAAACTAGAAAAATAATTATATCAATCTTGTAGTAGCATTGCTTTATATTCAGTATTATAATGAGATTCTGGCAGACTGTTTTTGCAATTCACATATCATGGCACTTTAAAAATAGGAAGTAAAATGTTCCTATGTTTTTATTCTCCTTTAAGAAGTACCAAAGTACGTTTTCCTAGCCTGATGATTAATTCCTTACTTTAATGGAAAAGCAATAAACTACCTATAATACTATTAGCCACAGATTTTATTGAAATTATTTTATGCATGCTTTAAAGAAATATTATGAAAACTCCAATAGGAGTACATTAGAAATTATAAAAATTGGAGTAAAAGAATTTCTTCATTGTCTTCTACTGCTAAAAACAGTATTTTGATTTAGAAAAATTGCTTCAGAGGGAAAAGCACGCTAGAAAGAAAATCCTAGGCAATTAAAAAAAAATCCTTACCAGATAATTCAAGGACAAATGCAGAGACAGCAAAAACAAAACAAAGCAAAACAATGAAACAAACAAAAAAACCCTTTAATATTGAGCTTGGCTTTATTTTAAAATACATTTAGCATAGAACTGTCATGGGACAGAAAATAATAACACACAAAGAAATAGAATATTTTCAAATACCTTTTAAGATCGATATAAGAACTGATAGGACAGCATAGACCCAACTAATGGAAAACTGTCCCTAAAATTCAATTTATTAAACACTATTTTGAAAGAAATGTTCTTTTTACATTTTCCAATTTACTGGTATTTTCTTAGTGCCTTTGTTTCCTTTTAACTAATAGAGAACGGACTCAAATTTAGCAGCTTTACTTAAAATTATTCAGTTTTGGTAAAAATTACCATGCCCTAAATTCACAATCAGAATTATAAAAATACGAGTTCAAATAGTTATACTGCTTAAAATAGAAATATCTTAAGTGATACTTCTGAATAATCATATAGATATTGCACTAAAATCAGTGATTCCATAGCTGATGTTCATTTATATGGAAATTTAATTTCTTCTTTATGAAAAACTTGTTACAAATAAACTTAATATTAACCTTATTACAATTACACTTGAAAATATAAAGGCACAGACAGAATAAAGAATAGTTTAATACTATACCCAATTTTCCACTGTGAAAATAAAAGTTGAAAAAAATAGGATCCAAAATACTTATACTTATTTTTAGATTTTATAATTTACCTTAAGTAGCTAATAAGTGAGTATTAAAGTTAACACTTCTAAATCCAATTCTTTCTGAATAATTTAGAAAAATGATTTGTTTACATATGAAGCATGTGCATTGTCCCATCTATAAATTTCAATAACATTTCCATTCACTGGAAATATCTACCTGCAGTATAAACAATCAAGACAATGTACAAAAAATATATATCTTGTTCCTTATTATAACTTACAATGCACAGAAAATACCTACAAAATGGAAATATTTATCCATGTACTTTTTCAATAAATTAGTGAGAAAGTTTAGCCCATTCAACCTTTCTTTCTAAATAAAAGCTGGAGTTAAGGATGGTTTATGTCTATCCTGTTAGCTTGATATATGTTTTTAAAATATTTGCCTGATTATATGTAACTTAAGGTAAAGTTAGAATCTTACTTTTATATCACAGTATAGATGGTATTTCTTAATTCAGCAACAGAAAGGCACAAGTAGCATACAATAAAATTCAGTACCTGAATTATTAAACTGATATCCAGAACAGTTGCAAATGAAGTACATTCAACACAGTGTACAGAACTGAAAAAATTAAGGAATCCCAAAGCAAATTTTTCTGAAAATTTGGTCCATTAAAAATACTTCCCACGTTCAACATCAAGGATAACACGAAAGGTGATGGCAGTTTAAAAAGAGGCAGTAAATCAATATGTGGTAGCATATGAATCTAGTAATTATGCAATTCAATTGGAAAATGGCTCCCATAGTAAATAAATGAGTGTTTAATATATCAGTTAACATACCTGTATTAAGTCCAAATACACAGGCACAACTGTTTGCATATTATTATTGATTTTATAATACAACCCCATATTTTTTTTAAAAACGGGTATATTATTTCATATATAACATATATTAGATATATATTATATATAACTTGAATCCATAACAGCACTTAAACTCTCCAAACATTTCATGAACATTCTAAATGGATACTTAATCATCTTTTCAGTGTTGAAATAGCTTACCTCACCTAAAACAATAACTGGATGTGCAATGATAAAATGCACTGACTCTTATAAATTTACTTAAAAATTTTTTTAAGTTAAATTCCTGCAAAAGCCTAACTTTGATCTGGCTTTTATCTAAAATATATTTTCAGATATCAGTCACCAAAACCCTCTTTTCAATCATAAACAACATTTCTCCATCAAAAGAGACCAATAAAGAAAAATATGTGAGGAACCAAAAATGTGATGGAGAAACCAACCATTCCATAAGTAATATACCGATAAGGAAGTTCAACTTCCGTGTACTGTCTTGCTTTTCGAACATCATCACATGGTATACTGAAGATTTTACAGGCTAAGGGAATGGTGATCTTTTTCATGATATCTCTGACTATTAGCACAAATACCATCCCTAAAAAGATCCGCAAAATGGCTTTTCCAAACAGAGTCACAGTAATGGGTGGCCTAGTTAAAGGTAACGCATCTAGAGAAGGATCTAATATTAGACCCATGTTATAAGTAACATGAGATCCAAATGCAATTCCAGCACCACTTCCTAGAATCTGAGCTGTGTCTCCTCGGGATGTACTCCAGGTGTCAAGGGTGAAAGAAAAGATCCCCAAGGCTAAATGAAGCCCGATGATGATTAATGGAGCATATTTGTAAGTTTGGTTGAAGTTGTCAATCAGGTCCACAAATGGATAGTAGACAGCTAAGATTAAAAGGGCATATAGGAATCCAACAATAACATCCTGAGAAAAGAGAAAAGTATAGTTGTTTAGTGTAATACTGCTTTGAACATTTTATAATAATACTAATAATATCTATTTCACATTTCAAATGTTAAATAGTTTTAAATTTTAATAAAGTTGTTAGAATCTCAAAGGATACCTTACTGATTATATAGCAGACACTAAAAACTTTTAATTATGATAAAAAGATTTGTTTTCAGTTTTACATTTTTATAAATTAACTACACATATAGACATATTTACATTCAAATTCTTAACAATAAACTATGTTTAAGATGTGTAGTTTTGACTTCTGAGAAAAAGAGTACACTTATTTTTCAAAGAAATGATCTTCATTTCCATGCATTTAAATATATAATTATTTCCATGACCAAAGAGGATACAAAACCTGAACAAACACCTGGGTAATTTTCTTATTCATTCATCCATCCATCCATTCATTTATTTAACAAATACTTATTTAGTACCTATATGGGCCTGGTACTATTTTAAGGACCAAGGGTACACTGCTAAACAAGAATGATAAGATCCTTGCTCTCATTGAGCTTACATTTTAGCAGGGATAACTGATAATAACCATGTAAGAAAGTAGGTAAATATAATTTTAGATAGCTATGTTACGAAGAAACAAAAACAGGACAATGGGATAGATGATGAAAAGCTTATTGAGTGATCAGAGAAGCCTGTCTGAGGAAGTAACACTTGAGCAGAGGCTTAATTCCAACAAGAACCCAGCCCTTTATCTTCAGGTCTAGATGAAAAGTGTTCCAGGTAGATGGAATACAAAGTCCTAAGGCCTTGAAGCAGAAAAGAATTTGGTAAGTTCAACGAACAGAGATAAGTCTAGTGTGGCTGAAATAGTGAGCAAATGAAAAAGCAATGTGATAGGAGGTCAAAGAGATTGGCAGAGGTCAAATCATGTAGGGTCTTGTAGACTAGGTAAGGAGTTTGGATTTTAATTCAAAAGCGATAGGAAGCCATTGAAAGATTTTAAAGTAGGGGTGTAACATAATCTGATTGACATTTGAAAAAGGGCACACTATCTGCTGTGTAGAAAATGGATTATATGGGAAAAGAGTGACGATACTAGTAGGGGGTTATCACAGTGGTGCATGCACTCGAGATATGGTCCATATCTAGATGGAGAGAAATGCATCGATGGATTTAGTAAAATATTTTAAAATTAGAGCTGACAGCTTTAACTTGGTGATGGACTGAATATGGGAAGGGAAAAAGAGAGAGAAAAGAAAAGTTTTAGGTAAGAGAAATTTACTGAGATGATGGTCAAAGAGGAGGGATGATGTTTTAATAACAGAATCAAGATATTATTAAAAGAATTTTCCCTTCTGAATCGTTCCCAACAGCATACTTCTACCTTAAAGCAAAACAAAACCCTAAAATCTACTATCACGGAAAATTTATCAAAAGAGTTGCTTATATTCACTGCCTCCACTTCCTCACTTCCTTTTTTTCTAAACTCATCACTGTGCTGAAACTACTCTTTAATGGAAACCAGTGATTTTCATGCTGCCACAAACAATGGTTACTTCTTAACAGCATTCAATATAGTAAACCAGTTCTCTAATTTTTTTCTATCTTAACATTTTTATTATTTAATGTTTGATACATACAAAATATATGTAAGATATATCCAAAATTATAAAAATACCCATGCAATCACCACCAACAAAAGAAAATATTACCAATACTGCTAAATCTACTGGTGTGCTATCTTTTAATTCTATCACTCTGCATCCTTTCCAGAGACAATTACTATCCTGAATTTTGGCTTAATACTCACCTGTTTTTTAAGAATTGTTTTATCACATATCTCCAAACAAAATACTAGTTTTGTTTCTTTCTGAGCTTTATAAAAATGCTACTATATGGTATGCAGTCTCCTTTGATTTGCTTTTCACATTTGACATTAAGATTTTAAGATTCATTCATGTTAGTATATGTAGGTCATTTGCTTTCACAACTGTATAATATTTTGCTATGGTGTTTATCCATCTTTTCATTCATGGTCATTTAGATTGTTTCAGGTTTTGGTTTAATTAATTGGTTATGGCTGAGTGTGAAAGTTTTCTCCACTGGCAGCTGTACTTAAGCCAATAAAGAATAGGCTAAACAATGCTTTTATGTTCTTTTTCGTGATGTTCCCTGGAATTGGCTGCAAGAGTTTTACCAGGGAATCTGCCTTGGAATGGAATGGCTGAGTCACAGGATATGTGCATGTTCAATTTTACAAGGCAATAAAAACTAATATCTCAAGTGTTTACAGAATTTACATTCCCTCAGCTGATGACTGTAAAATGGTATTCACTGATGTTTTAATTTGCATTTTCCTGATTATTCATTAAATTAAGCATCTTTGCATAAGTTTACGTGCTGTTCCTTTTCTAAGCAAAGCATATTTGAGTCTTTTGGGAAATTGTTCTTTTGGGTTTTCTTTTTATTACCAATTTATAGGATTTCTTTTTATGTTCTGTGTACAAATAGGTTACCAATAAAAGCTTTTATCAATAATATGTGTTGCAAATATCTTTTTGGAGTTTGTGGCTTGCTTTTCATTTTCCTTATGGCCTTTTCTGATGAACAGAAATTCTAAGTTTTAATATAGTAATATTTATCAGTATCTCTTAAGAAAGTCTTCCCTATCCCAATATCATAAAAGTATATTATTCAAAAAGTTTTCAAGTTTTGCCTTTTACATTTAAGACTTCAATATTCCTATAATTGATTTTGGTTCTAGTGTGAAGTAGAAATCCAATTTCTTTTTTTTAATATAGATAACCTAATTGGTTCAATCCCATATTGATCAGCAGTGTGGCCTCTGTTATATATTAAGTCTCCATATATGCATGGGTATATTTCTAGGCTCTTCTACTTTATTTGTTAATTTGTTTAACCCTGCTCCAATGCCACAGTCTAATTACTGTTGCTTTATAATAAGTCTTCACATAGTGAACTCCTAGCAAGTCCCTCATCTTATTTTTCAGAAGTTTATTGGCTCTTCTTAGGCAATTACTCTTCTAAGTGAATTTTAGGTTCATTTAGTGAATTCTTAAAACACCTTGTTTGGATTTTGATTGGGATTACACTTCATTTATAGGTAAATTTAAGCAGAAATAACATCATTACTATCATGAGTCTTCCTACCAATGAAAATATCGATATCCATTTTTTCAGGATTCTTTTCAATATCTTTTTTTTTTTTTTTTTTTTAAGGTACCAGGGGCTGGGGATTGAACCTGGGACCTTGTATGTAGGAAGCCGGGGCTCAACTGCTGAACCACATCACCCTCCCTGAGTAGGCTTTTTCATGTGTTTTACTTGTTGTTTGTTTTTTTGTGTTTTCAGGAGGCACTGAAACCAAACCCAGGACCTCCCATGTGGAAGGCGGGAGCTCAACTGCTTGAGCCACAACCGCTCCCTCTTCAGTATCTTTTAAAACATTTTTTATAATTTTTTGATACAGGTCTTTCACAATTATTCCTAGGTACTTTGTGTTTTTTTGTTGTTATTTTTTGTAAATAGTAACTTTTCTTAAAGTTTTCTAACTCTTATTGCTGTTTATAGATATACAATTGATTTTTATAATTTCATGTTATAGTTGGTCACCTTGCTAATTCATTTATTAATTCCAGTAATATATGTGTAAAGTTTTTTTTATATTTTGAATGTAAACAATTATCTTATCTGGGAAAACCAGTTTTGCTTTCTCCTTTCCAATCCTTAAATCTTTTTTTTCCCTTAGTCTTATTGCATTGGCTAATTCTGTCCTATATAACATTAAATAGAAACAACAGTGAGCACCTGTAGTCTTGTTCCTGGTTTAATTTTTGTTGTGTTTTGTTTTTGAGGTACCGGGGCCAGGGATTGAACCTAGGACCTCATACGTGGGAAGCCGGCGCTCAACCACTGAGCCACATTGGCTTCCCTGAGTTGGTTTGTTTGTTTGCTTATTATTTGATTTTTTTAGTAGGCAACAGGAATGGAACCCAGGACCTCCCGTGTGGGAAGCAGGTGCTCAACCGCTTGAACCATATCCCCTCCTTGTTTCTAATTTTAAAAGAAATAGTTCCAATGCTTTATTGCAAAGGATGATATATGCTGTAAGTTTTGGTAGACAGTCTATCAGATTAAGGAAATATCCTTCTATTCCTATTTTGCTATGACTTTTTAAAATAACAATTGAGTATTGAAAATTATTGAGTAACTTCTTTTTGATGCATCCTTTGAGATCCTTTTTAAATGTGTGAATATAGTAAATTAACTAACAAATTTTCTAATGTTAAACCATCTTTACATTCTTGGGAAAATCCAACTAATAATGTATTAAATATTTGTTATACATTTCTGGGTTCCATCTGATAGTGTTTGATTAGGACTTTTACATCTGATCTGTAAGTTAGATGTCTGTAAGTTAGTACATAAGATTTTCTTTACTCCTAATATCTATTTTTAGTATCATGATAATGTTAGTCTCATAAAGTGAATTGAGAGCATTTCCTCTGTTTTTTTCTTTTTGTTCTCTAAAAATGTGCTTAAGGTTAGAATTATTTGTTCCTTGAATGATCGGAAGAACTTGTACATAAAACTGTCTAGGAATCTGACATTTTCTTTATGGGTAGAATTTTTTAACTTTTTTATTTTATTGAGTTAAAATTTACGCAGTGAAATGTGCAGATCTTCAATGTCAAATCTGATGAGTATGATAAATGTATATATACTTATGTAATCATCACTCCAATCAAGATACAGAATATCTTTCATCTCAGAAAATTCCCTCATGCCCTTCTGATCATTCCTGTGGGTGGATTTTTAACCACTGCTTCCTTAATAGTTATGAGGCCACTCAGGTTTTCTGTTGCTTTTTGAGTCAGTTTTAATTAGTTATACTTTTCTAATAAGTCTTCCATTTCATCTAAGCTTAGAAAAGTATTGACATAAACTTGTTCATAAAATTCTCTAATTATTCTACAAATTTGTAGCTAGCTGTTATGTTTTCATTTCTAATATTTGTTTATTTTTTGCCTTCTCTTTCTTTTTTCCCCTTAATCTTGCATAGGTTTAATCATTTCATTGATCTTTACCAGGTATCAGTTCTTTGCTTGGAGTAGCTGCTTTATTGTTTATCTGTTTTCCTTTTCACCAATTCCCACTCTTTTTCTATTTTCTCTCTTTCTTTTACTTTTTGGGGGTTATATTGTTCTTTTTCAACCTCTTAAGTTAGGTGCTCAGATCTTTTATTTTATATTTTATTTTCATAAACTTTTTGCTGAAGTATAACATACATACAGGAAAAAGTGCATAACTAATTGATATTTATTTGGGTGATTGTTTTACTCACTGGTCTAAAAACTCTGTTATGACAAGAACCACGTTTATTTTTGTCTACCACTGCATAGGCACACCACCTCATATAGAGCCTGATATATGGCAGACTTTCTTCAAATACTGTTGACTAATAGACAGTCCTTTCAATTGAGTTAAATGAAAAATTCCTGACACTGTCCACACTGTGGTGCAGGTCAATAAAAACTTTGTCATGGATTGGCACAGTCAACAGAGTAGTGTTCAGAAACCATGAACCTAAACGTAATTCAACTCCAAATCAGAATACTATTGGAATGCACGAATAGTGGCAAAAGAGAGACAATTATTAAATGGACTAAGATATGCACATTAAACTAAAAAATGTTGAAGAGATGGATTATTTATGGTCACTACTACTCCAGTGCTTAGCATACTGGAGGCACTCAAATATTTGTTAAATGGATGAATAAATGAAAGAATGTATCCTTCACAGGAACTGGTATTAACTATTTTACTACAATAAATTACTTGAAAATGAATATACTTTATTCTGTTTTCAACTACTGGATTACGAATCTCTTAAGAAAAACATGTTTAAAAATTTATTTCTATAGAAAACACGTTTTCACTGATAGTTTTCTATTCTTCTAAAATATGAAAATTTTAATTGGTTCTCTTTATATGAATTATTTCTTTTATAGTAGGTTTAGGAAGGATATTATGTAATTAATAAACAAAATTTTTATGAAAGTAACAACTAAGGCACCAAATACCATTTGTGCATTCAAACTTCTTATCAGGACACATAAAGTATTTCATATCTGGCTTCTACCTATCATTACACTTCATTTATTGCCAGATTCCATAATGAATTTATAGACTCTATTTACTCTCATCTTGGAATTATCTTATCTACCTATATTTTAGACAAACTTTCATATATCCTTTGAGTTTCTGCTCAAGCATCTACTTCCTCCATAAACTTTCCCCTCTCATCCCATAAATAGGAACTTCCTCCTCTCTGCTTCCACAGCATCCTCCACATACATGCTACAATCATTACCACACTATTTTCAATTTCTTTGCTTGTCTATTTCTCCAAGAAAACCAAAGGTTCATAAGCCTTGTTGCAGATTAAAATCACTTGAAGAACTTTACAAAAATATTGATGTCTGGGTTAACCCCTAGAGAGTCTTATGTAATTGAATTGAAGTAGGAGTGGGGCATTAATCTTTTTAAAAACCTCCCCAGTGATTCTATTATACAGCCAGGGTTGGTAGGCACTGTAGTACATATTTACATAATATGTTATATATTTAGACTCATCACTATACTATATAATCTTCTCTGACAAGGAGTCTTTGAGAGAAATAAATGATACCTATTTCTTGAACTTGGGCTAAAGTCATTTTTAGGGTCTAGTAATAATATACTGTACTGAAAACACTGTTAACACTTTGCATGTATTGTCACATTTAATCCTCACAGTCATCCTGCGATGACTTGACTGGGACAGTAAGTATTAAATGCATCATTTTCCCCTGTCAAAAGTGTCCAAATTTGATGAAAATTATATGATTTCATCAATAATTATACATCCTTAATTATATTAATGATTATCTCCAGTTTTTAAATAAGAAAACTAGAATAAGGTCACATAGTTATTTAACCTCATTTTAGATTGAAGATGCCCAATATACTTGTTGAAAAAAATAAATCTTCTAAGCATTAGAAATTGGACATTGGGAGTAAAAAACTAAACTTTGTACATTTTTTGAACATGAACACTAACATGGTCTCCAATGAAAATTCATAGATATATACTAAAAGTTACCTAAGAAATCTGATTGAATTTTTTTCTCTATTCTTTTTTATTAGAGAAGTTTACAGAAAAATCATGCATAAAATATAGAGTTCCCACATACCACCCTATTATTAACAGCTGCATTTTAATATGGTACATTTGTTGCAATTGATTAAAGAACATTTTTTTAAATATACTGTTATTCATAGTCCATGGTTTACTCTAGGGTTCATTGTGTTGTATAGTCCTATGGGTATATTTTTAAAAAAAATTTTTATTCTAGTAACATATATACACCTAAAATTTCCCCTTTTAACCACAGTCAAATGTTAATTACATTCACAATGCTGTGCTACCATTACAAACATCCATTACCAAAACAGTTTTATCGTACCAAATAGAAACTGCACAATTTAGGCATTAACTCCCAATTCCTTACCCCTACCCCAGCCCCTGGTAACCTATATTCTAATTTCTGATTCTATGAATTTGCTTATTTTAATTATTTCATATCAGTGAGACCATACACTATTTGTCCTTTTGTGTCTGGTTTATTTCATTCAACATATGTTGTCCAGGTTCATCCGTGTTGTAGCACGTTATCAGAACTTCATTTTTTTATGGCTGAATAATATTCCTTTGCATGTATATATCACATTTTGTTTATCCACTCATCAGTTGATGGACACTTGGGCTGCTTCCATATTTTGGTAGTTGTGAATAATGCCATTATGAACATCGGTGTGCAAATATCTGTTCAAGTCCCTGCTTTCAATTCTTTCAGGTATATACCTGGTTAATTGAATGTTACTGCAACTACTCAAAAATTCTACAAGTGGCCCAAATTCCAACCATGCTTTTGGATATGGAGATCTCAAATTATGTGACTGTCAAACCTCTTGTCTTCATATTTCAGATCACAAATTGTGATATTAATTTACCTTTTAAGATTGTTTTCTACTATCTCTACTATCTCACCCTTTTCTCCATATCCCTTGCAATTAAAGGCACAGGTTGTGGGAAAGAACATAGGATTTAGGCTAAAATTCATAATTGCTTTAAAATTTCATGACCGATTCAATACTAATTTATGCTAATTTAATTTTATGCTAATAGGGAAATGTTATAAGTCTTGTAATTCTCACAAAGAATGTGTACCCCATTAGATGTTTCTGATAAATGACAAAGGATGAGTTATTTATATAAAACCATAGAAATATATTTACTCTAAGGTTAAATGAAAGGAAAGGCCAATAGCTCTGGTTAGCTATTATTATTTATATTTCCTTCATAATATAGATGTAAGAACATTGTCATTCCTATAAAATCTTTATTGTATCTTAAATAAATTAAAATGCAATTAAATATTAAGGGTTGTTTTTACATTTCATCACTTTAACATTTCTAAGAATTTTTTAAAAAGATAAATTCTCTGGTATCAATTATACTTTCAAAAGTATTTCAGTTTGACATAAAACATCCAATATTTTTTGTCCTATGCTTTTTTAAAAACAGCTCCATAAGTAGTAAACGTAGATTGCTGCCAAATTCTGTACATAAATTTGCTTCCTTTTCTTATTGAGTTATTAATTATTTATTTTATTGCCTGGATAATATATTGAACTTTGATACTATTGTATCAGAAGGAGATAACAATCAAATTCAGGAGATAAGCTTGTAGGCTATCATTGTTATATCAATATAACATATAACATTAAAATGTATAACAAAGTAGTTTTAAGCATTAGAGCACAAACTATGTAATAAAGAAAAATTAATATTAAAGGTCACATAAAGAATCCAAAGTAGCAAATTTTCTAAAAGGAAATTAAGAAAATAATTTTAGACACTTATTAGTTATAAATACCCTTTTATGCCCTAAAAGTTGTCAACAGATAACTATACATCTGAATGGAATATTCAAGATTATCAAATTTATGATAGAGGATATAAAATATTACACATTTGATGAAGATTTATTATCCATTAAAGCTAGAATTTTCTCCTTTTCTCGATCAGGAAACAGAACTAGAGATGTTAGTGATTTACCAAAACAAGAATTTGGGCCTTCTGTCCTGTCTAACAAATTTTTTTTAAAATTTTCATTATAACATATTTCGGGTGTCCTGGTTCTGATTTCAATGTAACTAATGATGTCAAAAGGGTTGCTGACAACAAAATATGTCTTTGGAATGCATCATCTTTTATTATAGAGGCATTATGAAAGATAGTTTGACTTTGAAGTTTCTATCTGCTTTAATTGAAATACAAAACTAATGCATTCTCACTGTAAAAAATGAGAAAATATATATAAATTATACTGCTACTACTAATAATAAGTAGTAGTTATTAGCCAGCAATAACTATTGCTAAAACATTTAGTGTTCACTGTTCTAGATCTTTTTCTATTAACATATTTTGTTTTTTGTTTTTTTTCTGGTTTGGTTTGTTTGATTTTTATTTCTTGTTATAAAAATGGCTTCAAGAGGTACACACTACTTTATAGTAGCATAATGCCTTCCTAAAAATACTTTTCCACATATATACATATAAACTTTTAGTATAATTTTGTACAACATACAATCTTACTAAAGTAGAAACAAAATAGTAGTTTGACAATCCAGTAACTTTGGAGCTAGATTTGATAATAAATGAAGAAAAATGGATGTAGTAACTGTACTCTACATTTCCGGGCATTAAGAAAATCAAATTAGTAGAAAAGTAGATGGATATTAAAAGTGTGCTTAAGATGTTACCCTTTGTGTTGTAACAACAACAATAAAGCATAAGGAAAATATTGAATGAAGTATCTCTTTAAATCATTTAAAATTATTAGAGCTATCTTCTTACTGTTAATGAACACACAGCATTTGAACATCTACTAGCAACTTCTATGGCACAATCTGCTTATAGTTCTATTAAAATTTCAAAATTAATAATGAAGATACAAATTACATTTCAGAAAGAGTTTAAAATGCAGGTTATTACTGAAACATTACAATATAAGATAAAGTATAAATTATGAGAATATATGAGGCCTATAACATAAAAAATGGGTTCATTATGGATATAATTTCAAATATTTAGTTTTAAAATTGATAAGAAGTGTATTATTGGTTTGGAATAGTGGTTATAGCACAGGACTGCAATTTACAATGTTTGCAAGTTGTCCATGATTTTTATTATTATTATTATTATTATTATTTTAGGAGGTACCAGGGATTGAACCTGAGACTTCGTACTTGGGAAACAGGCACTTAACCACTGAGCTACATCCCCGCCCTGATTTTATTTTTAAAAGAAAAAAAAAACTTGTAAAACTACACATAATAAAAATCAGTAACTAGTTTGAATAAAATTGGTAAGACAATCTATGGAACAAGATGGTCTTTGAACAGTTAAAGGTCTGGGGTTATCAGAGATAACAGATGATTTGAAAAATAACATTTCAATATTGTTTTCACTTCTGCTCATTCAAGAACAGATGCTATCTCGTATATAAGTAAGAAA
>JAQZBX010037148.1:0-23900 GCA_029593785.1 Cabassous unicinctus | reverse complement strand
TTTCTTACAATGCTATACATGTGTTTTCAATTACAGTCAACTTGAAAACACTTCTTTTCCCTAACGTTGGCTGAATGCATTTAGTTTTTTGCATTAGAAAACCAAAAAAAGGATCTTATTTCATTGGCAGATCTGTATTTGTATTCATTTTAAAACAACATCGAGACACTGGTTTCACCTATCTCTCTGTGAATTCAGTAGTTAGTTCAAGTTTCAAAGGTAAGTATGATTCTTGTTTGTTTGGCTGCTATGCCCTTGCTTTCACTAATATGTCAAGACACATTTTTGGACCAAGTTAAGCCAATGCAGTGATTTTTTCACTTTACAAATCTTAATAAGTTTTGTCTTTTATTTGACCTATGCCTGTGTTTTCACTTAAATTCATCTTCAAAACACTGGTTTCCCTAACAGGCTGTGAAAGCAGCAGTTAATTCAACTTTGAAAGTTAAGAAAGATGCTTGTTTGATTGGCTGCTCTGCACTTGCTTTCACTCATTATCAATGTAAAAACACTGCTTTTACCAAATAGTATGCTAAAATAAAATTTCTTCAGAATTCATAACTAAGCAATATACTCATTACATTGGCAGCTATGCACTTGTTTTCACTTACAATGAATGTCAAATCACTGCTTTTACTATGCTAAAGCTGCCAGTTCTTCACTTTGGAAATCTATGTAAGATTCTTGTTGCTTACAATGCTATACATATGTTTTCAATTACAATAAACTTCTAAATACTGCTTTTCCCTAATCTTGGCTGAATGCATTGAGTTCTTCTCTTTTGAAAACCAAAATGACTTGTTTCATGGCTGATTTGCATGTGCATATATTTACAAACAACTTCAAGTCACTGTGTCCACCTAACTCTCTGTGAATGCAGGAGCTACTTCAAGTTTGAAAGGTAAGTAACATTCTTGTTTGTTTTGCTGCTATGCATTAGTTTTCACTCACATGTCTACACATAGTTTTACCTAAGGCTAAGCCAATGCAGTGGCTTCTTCACTTTACCAAACTAAATAAGATTTGTCTATTATTTGCTGCTATGCCTGTGCTTTCACTTAAATTCATCTTCAAAACACTGCCTACCTGTAACAGGCTGTAAAGGCAGTAGTTAATTCAACTTTGAAAGGTAAGATAGCTACTTGTTTGTTTTGCTGTTCTGCGCTTGATTTCACTCATTATCAATGTCAAAACACTGCTTTTACCTAGTACTATGCCAAAACATTGGTTTCTTCAGTTTTCAAAACTAAGCAATATACTCATTACATTGGAAGCTATGCACTTGTTTTCACTTACAATGAATGTCAAAACAATGCATTTACAATGCCAAAGCTACCGGTTCCTCACTTTCAAAATCTAAGTAAGATTCTTGTTTCTTGCAATACTATACATGTGTTTTCAGTTACAATCAACTTGAAAACACTGCTTTTCACTAATGAAGGCTGAATGTATTGTGTTCTTTGTTTCGGAAAACCAAAAAAGACACTTGTTTAATTGGCTGATTTGCATGTGTATTCATTTACAATCAACTTCAAGACACTGGTTTCACCTAATTCTCTGTGAATGCAGTTGTTACTTCAAATTTAAAAGGTAAGTAATATTCTTGTTTGTTTGACTGCTATGACCTTGCTTTCACTCACATGTCAGCACACAGCTTTTGCCTAAGGCTAACCCAATGCAGTGATTTCTTCACTTTACCAATCTAAATAAGATTTGTCTTTTATTTGCTGCTATGCCTGTGTTTTCATTTAAATTCATCTTCCAAACACTGATTTCACATAACAGGCCTGAAATCAGCAGTTAATTCAAATTTGAAAGTTAAGTAACATACTTGTTTGTTTGGCTGCTATACCCTTGCATGCACTCATTATCAATGTAGAAACACTGCTTTAACCTAATACTATGCCAAAACACTGGTTTCTTCAGTTTTCAAAACTAAGCAATATACTCATTATATTGGCAGCTATGCACTTGTTTTCACTTACAATCCTTGGGAAAACACTGCTTTTACTATGCCAATGCTGCCGGTTTCTCACTTTAGAAATCTATATAAGATTTTTGTTTCTTACAATGCTATACATGTGTTTTCAATTACAATCAACTTGGAAACACTGCTTTTCCCTAACATTGGCTGAATTCATTGAGTTTTTCCTTTAGTAAACCAAAAATGAATCTTGTTTCATTCGGGGATTGCATGTGTATTCATTTACAGTCCACTTTAAGACACTGTTTTCACCTATCTCTCTGTGAATGCAGTAGTTACTTCAAGTTTGAAAAGTAAGTAAGATTCTTGCTTGTTTGACTGCTTTGCCCTTGTTTTCACTCACATGTCAGCACAAAGGTTTTGACTAAGCCTAAGCCAAAGCAGTGGTATCTTCAGTTTAGAAATCTAATTAAGATTTGTCTTTTACATGCTGCTATGCCTGTGTTTCCACTTAAATTCATCTTCAAAACCCTGGTTTCCCGTAACAGGCTGCGAGTGCAGGAGTTAATTCAACTTTGAAAGTTAAGTAAGATACTTGTTTTTTTGGCTGTTATGAGTTTGCTTTCAGTCATTATCAATGTAAAAACACTGCTTTTACCTAATACTATGCCAAAACACTGGTATTCTCAGTTTTCAAATCTAAGCAATATAAAATTACATTGGCAGCTATGCACTTGTTTTCTCTTTTAATGAATGTCAAAACACTGCATGCACTATGCAAATTCTGCCGGTTCCACACTTTCAAAATCTAAGTAAGGTTCTCATTTCTTACAATGCTATACATGTGATTTCAAGTACAATCAACTTGAATACACTGCTTTTCCCTAGCATTGGCTGAATGCATTGAATTCTTTAATTCTGAAAACCAAAAAAGGAGCTTGTTTCATTGGTTCCTTTGCATGTGTATTTATATACAAACAACTTCAAGACACTTGTTTCACCTATGTCTTTGTGAATGCAGTAGTTACTGCAAGTTTGAAAAGTAAGTTTCTTGTTTTTTCAGCTGTTATGCCCTTGCTTTCACTCACATGTCAACACACAGCTTTTATAAAAGTCTAAGACATTTCAGTGGTTTCTTCACTTTACCAAAATTAAAGATTTGCCTTTTATCTACTGCTATGCCTGTCCTTTCACTTAAATTCATCTTCAAAACACTGCTTTCCCCTAAAAGGGTGTGAATGCAGCAGTTAATTCAACTTTGAAAGATAAGAAATATACTTGATTGTTTGGCTTCTATGCAATTGCTTTCACTAATTATCAATGCAAAAACACTGCTTTTACATAATACTATGCCAAAACAGTGGTTCCTTCAGTTTTCAAAACCAAGTAATATTCTCATTATATTGGTAGCTATGCACTTGTTTTCAGTTACAATGAATGTCAAAACACTGCTTTCATTAAGCAAATCTGCCGGGTCATCCCTTTGGAAATCTATGTAAGATTCTATTTTCTTACAATGCTATACATGTGTTTTCAACTACAATCAACTTGAAAACACTGCTTTTCCCTAAGGTTTGCTGTATGCATTGAGTTTTTTGCTTTAGGAAACCAAAAATGAAACTTGTTTCTTTGGCTGATTTACATGTGTATTCATTCACAAACAACTACGATACACTGGTTTCACATAACTCTCTGAAAATGCAGTAGTTTTCTCAAATTTGAAATGTAAGTAAGATTCTTGTTTGTTTGGCTGTTATGCCCTTCCTTTCACTCACATGTCAACTCAAAACTTTTGCCTAAGGTTAAGACAATGCAGTGATTTCTTCAATTTACAAATTTAAATAAGATTTGTCTTTTCTATGCTGCTATGCCTGTGTTTTCACTTAAATTCATCTTCACATCACTGGTTTCCTGTAACAAGCTGTCAATGCAGCAGTTAATTCCACTTTGAACGTTAAGGAAGATACTTGTTTGTTTGGGTGGTATGCACTTGCTTTCACTCATTATCAATGTAAAAACACTGTTTTTGCCTAATTCTATGCCAAAACACTGGTTTCTTCAGTTTTCAAAACAAAGGAATATACTCATTACATTGGCAGCTTTGCAGTTGCTTTCACTTGAAATGAATGTCAAAACACTGCTTTTACTATGCCAAAGCTCCCGGTGCCTCACTTTCAAAATCTAAGTAAGATTCTTATTTCTTACAATGTGATACATGAGTTTTCATTCACAATCAACTTGAAAACACTGCTTTTCCCTAACGTTGGCTGAATGCAGTGAGTTCTTTGCTTTAGAAAACCAAAAACGGAACTTGTTTCGTTGGCTAATTTGCAGGTGTATTTATTTACAAACAACATCAAGACACTGGTTTCACTTACCTCTCTGTGAATGCAGTAGTTACTTCACGGTTGAAAGGTGAGTAAGATTCTTGTTTGTTTGGCTGCTATGCCCTTTCTTTCCCTCACCTGTCAACACACAGGTCTTGCCTAAGGGTAAGCCAATTCAGTGGTTCCTTCACTTTACAAAACTAAATAAGATTCGTCTTTTATTTCCTGCTATGTCTGTGTTTACACTTAAATGATTTTCTAAACACCCTTTTCTTGTAACAGGCTGTGAATTCAGCAGGTAATTCAACTTTGAAAGTTAAGGAACATACTTGTTTCTAGGGCTGCTATGCACTTGCTTTCACTCATTATCAAAGCAAAAACTCTGCTTTTACCTAATTCTATGCCAAAACACTGGTTTCTTCAGTTTTCAAAACTAAGCAATATACTAATTACATTGGCAGCTATGCACTTATTGTCACCTGCAATGAATGGCAAAACACTGCTTTTACTATGCCAAAGCTGCTGATTCCTCACTTCAGAAATCTAAGTAAGGTTCTTCTTTCTTACAATGCTACACGTGTTTTCAAGTGCAATCAACTTGAAAACACTGTTTTCCCTAGCATTGGCTGAATGCATAGGGTTCCTTGCTTTAGAAAATCAAAAAAGAAACTTGTTTCATTGGCTGATTTTCATGTGTAATCACTTACAAACAACTTCAAGACCCAGGTTTCACCTAACTCTCTGTGAATGCAGTAGTTACTTTAAGTTTGAAAGGTAAGTAAGTTTCTTCTCTGTTTGGTTGCTATGCACTTGCTTTCACTCACATATCAACACACAGCTTTTACCTAAGGCTAAGCCAATGCAGTGGTTTCTTCACTTTAAAAAACTAAATAATATTTGTCTTTTATTTGCTGCTCTGCCTGTGTTTTCACTTAAATTTATCTTCAAAATACTGGTTCCCCATAACAGGCTGTGAATGAAGCAGATAATTCAACTTTGAAAGTTAAGTAAGATACTTGTTTGATTCGCTCCTATGTGCTTGCTTTCACTCATTATCAATATAAAAACTCTGCTTTTACCTAATACTATGCCAAAACACTGGTTTCTTCAGTTTTCAAAACTAAGCAATACATTCATTACATTAGCAACTATGCACTTGCTTTCACTTACAATGCTTGGGAAAACTCTGCTTTTACTATGGTAAAGCTGCCGATTCCTCTCTTTGGAAATCTCAGTAAGATTTTTTGTTTCTTACCATTCTATACATGTGTTTTCAACTACAATCAATTGGAAAACAATGCTTTTCCCTAATTTTGGCTGAATGCATTGAGTTATTTGACTTAGAAAATCAAAAAGAAAGTTGTTTCAATGGCTCATTTGCATGTGTATTCATTTACAAACAACTTCAAGACACTGGTTACACCTATCTCTCTGTGAATGCAGTAGTTACTTCAAGTTTGAAAGGTAAGCAAATTCTTGTTTGTTTGGCTGCTATGCCCTTGCTTTCACTCACCTGTCAACACACAGCTTTTGCCTAAATCTAAGCCAATGCAGTGGTTTCTTCAATTTACAGAACTAAATAAGATTTGTCTTTTATTTGCTGCTATGCGTTTTTCACTGACATTCATCTTCAAAACACAGGTTTCCTGTAACAAGCTGTGAATGCAGCAGTTAATTCAAATTTGAAAGTTAAGTATGGCACATGTTTGTTTTGCTCCTATGTGCTTGCTTTCACTCATTATCAATGAAAAACACTGCTTCTACCTAATACTATGACAAAACATTGGTTTCTTCAGTTTTCAAACCTAAGCAATATACTCATTACATTGGCAGCTATGCACTTGTTTTCACTTACAATGTATGGCAAAACACTTCTTTTACTATGCTAAAGCTGCCGGTTCCTCACTTTGGAAATCTAAATAAGATTCTTGTTTTTTACAGTGATATACATGTGTTTTCAAGTAAAATCACCTTGAAAACCCTGCTTTTCCCTAACGTTGGCTGAATGCATTGAGTTCTCTGCCTTAGAAAACCAAAAAAGAAACTTGTTTCACTGGCTGATTTGCATGTGCATTCATTTACAAACAACTTCAAGACAATGGTTTCACCTACTTGTGAATGCAGTAGTTACTTCAAGTTTTAAAGGTAGGTAAGATTCTTGTTTGTTAGGCTGCTATGCCCTTGCTTTCACTCACATGTCAACACACAGCTTTTACATAAGGCTAAGCCAATGTAGTGGTTTCTTCACTTTACAAAACTAAATAAGATTTGTCTTTTATTTCCTCCTATGCCTGTGTTTTCACATAAAGTAATCTTCAAAACACTGGTTCCTCATAACAGGCTGTGAATACAGCAATTATTTCAACTTTGAAAGTTAAGTAAGACACTTGTTGGTTTGGCTCCTTTGCACTTGCTTTCACTCATTATCAATGTAGAAACACTAGTTTTACCTAATAATATGCCAAAATACTGGTTTCTTCAGTTTTCAAAACTAAGCAATGTTCTCATTACATTGTCAGCTATGTACTTGTTTTCACTTACAATGGAAGTCAAAACAGTGCTTTTACTATGCCAAGCTGCCGATTCCTCTTTAGAAATCTAAGTAAGATTCTTGTTTCTTACAGTGCTATACATGTGTCTTCAATTATGATCAACTTGAAAACACTTCTTTTCCCTAACGTTGGCTGAATGCATTGATTACTTTTATTAGGAAACCAAAAAAGAATCTTGGTTCATTGGCTGGTTTCCATGTGTATTCATTTACAAACAACTTCAAGACACTTGTTTCACAAGTCTCTCGTTGCATGCAGTAGTTACTTCAAGTTTAAAAGTTAAGTATGATTCTTCTTTGTTTGGCTGCTATGCCCTTGCTTTCACTCACATGTCAACACACAGCTTTTGACTAAGGCTAAGTCAGTGTAGTAATTTCTTCACTTTAACAATCTTAATAAGATTTGTCTTTTATTTGCTGCTATGCCTGTGTTTTCCCTTAAATTCATTTTAAAAACACGGATTTCCCATACAGGCTGTGAATATAGCAGTTAATTCAACTTTGAATTTTAAGTAAGATGCTTGTTTGTGTGCTATGCACTTGCTTTCTGTTATTATCAATGTAAATACACTGCTTTTACCTAATTCTATTCCAAAGCACTGGTTTCTTCAGTTTTTGAAACTAAGCAGTATATTAATTACATTGGCAGCTATGCACTTATTGTCACCTGCAATGAATGGCAAAACACTGCTTTTACTCTGCCAAAGTTGCTGTTTCCTCACTTCGGAAATCTAAGTAAGATTCTTCTTTCCTACAATGCTACACATGTGTTTTCATGTGCAATCATCTTGAATACACTGCTTTTCCCTAATGTGGCTGAATGCTTTGAGTTTTTTGCTTTAGAAAACAAAAAATAAACTTGTTTCATTGGCTGATTTGCATGTGTATTCATTTACAAACAACTTCAAGACACTGGATTCAACTATCTTTTCGTGAATGCAGTAGTTACTTCAAGATTGAAACGTAAGTAAGATTCTTTTTTGTTTGGCTGTTATGCCCTTGCTTTCACTCACATGTCCACACATAGGTTTTGCCTAAGGCTAACCAAATGCAGTGGTTTCTTCACTTTACCAGTCTAAATAAAATGTATCTTTTATTTGCTGCAATGCCTGTTTTTTCACTTAAATTCATGTTCAAAACTCTTGTATCCCCTAACAAGCTGTGAATTCAGCAGTTAATTCAACTTTGAATGTTAAGAAAGATGCTTGTTTGGTTGGCTGCTCTGCACTTACTTTCACTCATTATCAATTTAGAAACACTGCTTTTACCTAATACTATGCCAAAATACTGGTTCCTTCAGTATTCAAATCTAAGCAATATACTCATAACATTGGCAGCTATGCACTTGTTTTGACGTGCAATGAATGTCAAAACACTGCTTTTACTATGCAAAAGCTGCCGGTTCCTCACTTTTGAAATCTAAATAAGATTCTTGTTTCTTACAATGCTATTCATGTGTTTTCCATTACAATCAACTTCAAAACACAGGTTTTCCCTAAGCTTGACTGAACGCATTGAGTTCTTTGCATTAGAAAACCAAAAAAGAAACTTGTTTCATTGGGTGATTTGCAGGTGTATTCGTTTGCAAACAACTTCAGGATAGTGGTTTCAACTAACTCTCTGTAAATGCAGTAGTTACTTCAACTTTGAAATGTAAGTAAGATTCGTGTTTGTTTGGCTGCTATGCCCTTGCTTTAACGTTCATGTCAACTCACAGCTTTTCCCTAAGGCTAAGCCAGTGCAGTGGTTTTTCACTTTACAAAACTAAATAAGGGTTGTCTTATATTTGCTGCTGTGCCATTGTTTTCACTTAAATTCATCTTCAAAACACTGGTTTCCCCTAACAGACTGTGAATGTAGCAGTTAATTCAACTTTGAAAGTTAAGTAAAATACTCGTTTTTTGGCTGCTATGCACTTGCTTTCTCTCATCATCAACGTAAAAACAGTGCTTTAACCTAATACTATGCCAAAACACTGGTTTCTTCAGCTTTCAAAACTAAGCAATATACTCATTACATTGGATCCATGCACTTGCTTTCACTTACAATGCTTGGTTAAACAATGCTTTTACTATGCCAAAGCTGGCATTATCTCTCTTTGGAAATCTAAGTACGATTCTTCTTTCATACAATGCTTTACATGTGTTTTCAATTCCAATCAACTTGAAAACACTGCTTTTCCCTAACGTTGGCTGAATGCATTGAGTTCTCTGCCTTGGAAAAGCAAAAAATGAACTTGTTTCACTGGCTGATTTGCATGTGTATTCATTTACAAACAATTTCAAGACACTGGTTTCAGCTATCTATCTGTGAATGCAGTAGTCACTTCAAGTTTGAAAGGTAAGTCAGATTCTTCTTTGGCTGCTATGCTCTTGCTTTCAGTCACATGTTAACACACAGCTTTTGCCTAAGGCTAAGCCAATGGAGTGGATTCTTCACTTTACAAAACTAAAGAAGATTTGTCTTTTATTTGCTGCTATGCCTGTGTTTTCTCTTAAATTCATCTTCAAAACACTGGTTTCTTATAACAGGCTGTGAATACAGCAAGTAATTCAACTTTGAAATTTAACTAAAATTCTTGTTTATTTGGCTGCTATGCGCTTGCTTTTACTCACTATCAATGTAAAAAGAGTGCTTTTTCCTAATACTATGCCAAAACACAGGTTTCTTCAGTTTTCAAAACAAAGCAATACACTCATTACATTGGCAGCCATGCATTTGTTTTCACTTACAATGAATGTCAAAACACTGCATTTTTTATGCCAAAGATGCTGGGTCCTCACGAAATTTAAGTAAGATTCTTGTTTCTTACAAAAATGCTACACATGTGTTTTCAATTGCAATCAATTTGAAAACACTGCTTTTCCCTATCATTGGCTGAATGCATTGAGTTCTTTGCTTTAGGAAACCAAAAAAGAAACTTGTTTCATTGGCTGATTTGTATGAGTATACATTTACAATCTACTTCAAGACACTGGATACACCTAACTCTCTGTGAATGCAGTAGTTACTTCAACTTTGAAAGGTAATTAATATTCTTGTTTATTTTGGCAATGCCCTAGTTTTCTTTCACATGACCACACACAGCTTTTACCTAAGGCTAAGCCAATACAGTGGTTTCTTCACCTTACCAAACTAAATAAGATTTGTCTTTCATTTGCTGCTATGCCTCTGTTTTCACTTAAATTCATCTACAAAACACTGGGCTCCCGTAACAGGCTGTGAATGCAGAAGTTAATTCAACTTTTAAAATTAAGGAAGATACTTGTTTGTTTGGTGTTATGCGCTTGCTTTCACTCATTATCAATGTAAAAATACTGCTTTTACCAAATACTATGCTAAAATACTGGTTTCTTCAGTTTTAAAAACCAAGCAATATTCTCATTACATTGGAAGCTATGCACTTGTTTTCACTTACAATGAAATGCAAAAAATTGCTTTAACTATGCCAAAGATGCCAGTTCATCACTTTGGAAATCTAAGTAAGATTCTTGTTTCTTACAATGCTATACATGTGTTCTCAAGTACAATCAACTTGAAAATGCAGCTTTTCCCTAACCTTGGCTGAATGCATTGAGTTTTTGATTTAGAAAAAGAAAAAAGAAACTTCTTTCACTGGCTGATTTGCATGTGTATTCATTTACAAACAACTTCAAGACACTGGTTCCATCTATCTCTCTGTGAATGCAGTAGATACTTCTTTTGAATGGTATGGAGGTTTCTTGTTTGTTTGGCTGCTATGGCCTTGCTTTCATTCACATGTCAACACACAGCTTTTGCATAATGCTAAGCCAATGCAGTGGTTTCATTACTTTACAGAACTAAATAAGATTTGTCTTTTATTTGCTGCTATGCCAGTGTTTTCAATTAAATTCATCTTGAAAACACTCTTTTCCCGTAACAGGATGTGAATTCAGCAGTTAATTCAACTTTGAAAGTTAAGTAAGATACTTGTTTTTTTTCAGTGCTATGGCCTTTATTTCACTCATTATCAATGTAAAAACAGTGCTTTTACCTGATACTATGTGAAAACACTGGTTTCCTCAGTTTTCAAAACCAAGAAATATACTCATACATTGGCAGCTATGCACTTGTTTTCACTTACAATGAATGGCAAAACAGTGCTTTTACTATGCCAAAGCTGCCGGTTTCTCACTTTCAAAATCTAAGTGAGATTTTTTTTTTCTTACAATGCTATACATGTGTTTTCAAGTACAATCAACTTGAAAACACTGCTTTTCCCTAACGTTGGCTGAATGCATTTAGTTCTTTGCTTTAGAAAACCAAAAGGGGAACTTGTTTCATTGGCTGATTTGCATGTTTATTCATTTACAAACAATTTCAAGACACTGGTTTCACCTAACTCTCTGTGATTCCAGTAGTTACTTCAAGTTTGAAAGATAAGTAAGATTCTTGTTTGATTGGCTGCCATGCACTTTCTTTCACTCACATGTCAACACACAGCTTTACCTAAGGCTAAGACAATGCAGTGGTTTCCTCACTTTACAAAACTAAATAAGATTTGTCTTTTTTTTGCTTCCATGCCTGTGTTTTCACTTAAATTCATCTTCAAAGCACTGGTTTCCTGTAACAGGCTGTGAATGCAGCAGTTAATTCAACTTTGAAATTTAAGTAAGATACTTGATTTTTTGGCTACTTTGTGCTTACTTTCACTCACATCAATGTAAAAACACTGCTTTTAACTAATACTCTGAAAACACTGGTTACTTCTGTCTTCAAAACTAAAAAATTTACTCATTTCATTGGCAGCTATGCACTTGTTTTCACTTACAATTAATGGCAAAACACTACTTTTACTATGCCAAATCTGCTGGTTCCTCATTTTTGACATCTAAGATTCTTGTTTCTTAAAATCCTATACACGTGTTTTCAATTATAATAAACCTGAAAACACTGCTTTTCCCTAATGTTGGCTTAATGCATTGAGCTCTTTGCTCTAGAAAACCAAAAAAGAACCTTGTTTCATTGGATGATTTGCATGTGTTTTCATTTACAATCAACTTTAAACACTGATTTCACCTAACACTCTGTGAATGCAGTAGCTATTTCAAGTTTCAAAGGTACGTAACTTTCTTCTTTGTTTGGGTGCTTTGCCCTTGCTTTCACTCACATGTCAACACACAGATTTTGCATAAGGCTAAACCAATGCAGTTGTTCCTTCACTTTTCAAAAGTAATTGAGATTTGGCTATTATTTGCAGCTTTGCCTGTGTTTTCACTTAAATTCATCTTCAAAACACTGGTTTTCCCTAACACGCTGCGAATGCTGCAGTTAATTTCACTTTCAAAGCTAAGTAAAATCCTTGATTGTTTGGCTGCTATGTGCTTGCTGTCATTCATTATCAATGTAAAACACTGCTTTTACCTATTATCATGCCAAAACACTGGTTTATTCAGTTTTCAAAAGTAAGCAATATACACATTACATTGGCATCTATGCACCTGTTTTCACTTACAATGAATATCAAAACACTGCTTTTACTGTGCCAAAGCTGCCGGTCATCACTTTCAAAATCTAAGTAAGATTCTTTTTTCTTTCAATGTTATACATGCGTTTTCAGTTGCAATCAACTTGAAAACACTGCTTTTCCCTAACGTTGGCTGAATGCATTGAGTTGTTTGCTTAAGAAAACCAAAAAAGGAATTTGTTTCATTGGATTATTTGCATGTGTATTCATTTACAAACAACTTCAAGACACTGGTTTCACGAAACTCTCTGTGATTGCAGTAGATACTTCAAGTTTGAAAGGTAAGTAAGATTGTTGTTTGTTTGGATTCTTTGACCTTGCTTTCATACACATGTCAACACACAGCATTTACCTAAGACTAAGCCAATGCAGTGGTTTCTTCACTTTAAAAAAGTAAATAAGATTTGTCTTTCATTTGCTGCTATGCCTGTGTTTTCACTTAAATTCATCTTCAAACCACAAGTTTCCCATAATAGGCTTTGAATGCAGCAGTTAGTTCAACTTTGAAAGTTAAGTAAGATACTTGATTGTTTGGCTTCTATGCACTTGCTTTTACTTGTTATCAATGTAAAAACACTGCCTTTACCTAATAATATGACAAAACAATGTTTTCTTCAGTTTTCAAAACTAAGCAGTATACTCAATACATTGGCTGCTATACACTTGTTTTCTTTTCAATGAATGGCAAAAGACTGCTTTTACTATTCCAAACCTGCCAGTTCCTCACTTTGGAAATCTAAGTAAAATTCTTTTTTCTTACAATGCTATATATGTATTTTCAATTGCAATCAACTTGAAAACATTGATTTTCCTTAACGTTGGTGGAATGCATTGAGTTCTTTGCTTTAGAAAACCAAAAAAGAAACTTGTTTCATTGACTGATTTGCATGTGTATTCATTTACAAACAACTTCAAGACACTGGTTTCACCTAACTCTCTGTGAATGCAGTAGTTACTTCAAGTTTGAAAGGTAAGTAAGATTCTTCTTTGTTTGGCTCTTTTGCCCTTGCTTTCACACACAGGTCAACACACAGCATTTACCTAAGACTAAGGCAATGAAGTTTGTCCTTCACTTTTCTAAACTAATTAAGATTTGGCTTTTATTTACTGCTATGCCTGTGCTTCCACATAAATTCATCTTCAAAACACTAGTTTCCCATAACAGGCTCTGAATTCAGCAGTTAATTAAACTTTGAAAATTAAGGAAGATTTTTGTTTGTTTGGCTGCTATGCACTTGCTTTCACTCATTATCAATGGAAAAACACTGCTTTTACCTAATATTATGCCAAAACACTGGTTTATTCAGTTTTCAAACTAAAAGATATGCTCATTATTTTGGCAGGTATGCACTTGTTTTCACTTACAATGAATGGCAAAACACTGCTTTTACTATGCCAAAGCTTCCAGTTCCTCATTTTTGAAATCTAAGTAAGATTCTTTTTTCTTACAATGCCAAACATGTGTTTCAATTGCAGTCAACTTGGAAACACTGCTTTTCCCTAATGTTGGCTTAATACATTGAGTCCTTTGGTTTAGAAAACCAAAAAAAGGTCTTGTTTCATTGGCTGAATTGCATGTGTATTCATTTACAACAACTTCAAGACACTGGTTTCACCTAACTATCGGTCAATACAGTAGTTACTTCAAGTTTGAAAGGTAAGTAAGATTCTTGTTTGCTTGGGTGCTATGCCCTTACTTGCACTCACATGTCAACACACAGATTTTGCTTAAGAATAAGCCAATGCAGTTGTTTCCTCACTTTATATAAGTAAATAAGTTTTGTCTTTTATATGCTTCTATGCCTGTGTTTTCACTTAATTCATATTCAAAACACTGGTTTCCCAAAAGAAGCTCTGAATACAGCAGTTAATTCAACTTTGAAAGTTAAGTAAGATATTTGATTGTTTGGTGCTTATGGCTTCCTTTTACTCGTTATCAATGTAAAAACACTGCTTTTTCCTAATATTATGCCAAAATACTGGTTTCCTCCATTTTCAAAGCTATACAATGTACTCATTACATTGGCAGCTTTGCACTTGTTTTCAATTACAATGAATGCCAAACACTGCTTTTACTGTGGAAAGCTGGCGCTTCCTACCTTTGGAAATCTAAGAAAATTCTTGTTTCTTACAAAGCTATACATTTGTTTACAATTACAATCAACGTAAAAACACTGCTTTTCCCTATTGTTCGCTGAATGCATTGAGTCATTTGCTTTTGAAACCCAAAAAAATACTTGTTTCATTGGCTGAATTGCATGTATATTCATTTACAACCAACTTCAAGACACTGGTTTCAACTAACTCTCTGTGAATTCAGTAGTTGCTTCAAGTTTGAAAGGTAAATAAAATTCTTGTTTATTTAGCTTTTATGCCCTTGCTTTCACTCACAGGTAAAGAAACAACTTTTATGAAATTCCAAGCCAAAGCAGTGATTCCTTCACTTTACAAAACTAAATAAGATTTGTCTTTTATTTGCTCCTAAGCCTGTGTTTTCAATTAAATTCATCTCCAAGTCACTTGTTTCCTGTAACAGGCTGTGGTGGAGCAGTTAATTCAACTTTGAAAGTTAGATAAGATACTTATTTGTTTGGCTTTTATGCGCTTGCTTTCACTCATTATCAATGTAAAAACACTGCTTTTCCTAATACTATGCCAAAACACTGTTTTCTACAGTTACAAAACTAAGCAATATACTCATTCCATTGGAAGCTATGCTCTTGTTTTCACTGACAATGAATGTCCAAACACTGCTTTTACTATGCCAAAGTTGCTGGTTCCTCACTTTGGAAATCTAAGTAAGATTCGTGTTTCTTACAATGCTATACATGTTTTCAATTACAATCAACTTGAATACACTGCTTTTTCCTAACATTGGGTGAATGCATTGAGTTCTTTGCTGTAGAAATCTAAAAAAAGAAACTTGTTTCATTGGCTGATTTGCACGTGTATTAATTTTCAAACAACATCAAGTCACTGGTTTCACCTAACTCTCTGTGAATGCAGGAGTTACTTCAAGTTTGAAAGGTAAGTAAGATTCTTGTTTATTTGGCTGCTATACCCTTCCTTTCACTCACATGTCAACAGACAGCATTTGCCTAAGGCTAAGCCAATGCAGTGATTTCTTCAATTTGCAGATCTAATTAAGTTTTGTGTGTTACTTGCTGCTATGCCTGTGTTTTCACTTAAATTCATCTTGAAAACACTGTTTTCCCCTAACAGGCTGAGAATACAGCAGTTAATTCAAATTTGAAATTTGAGTAAGGTACTTATTTGGCTGCTGTGTGCTTGCTTTCACTCATTATCAATGTAAAAACACAGCTTTTAACTAATGCTATGCCAAACACTGGTTTCATTAGTTTTCAAAACAAAGCAACATGCTCCTCTCATTGGCAGCTCTTGACTTGTAATCACTTACAATGAATGACCAACCATTGCTTTTACTCTGTCAAAGCTGCCAGTTCCTTAACTTGAAACATAAGTAAGATTCTTGTTTCTTACTCTGCTAGGCATGTGTTTTCAATTACAATCAACTTGAAAGCACTGCTTTTCCTGAACACTGGTTGAATGAAGGGGCTTCTTTGCTTCAGAAATCCAAAATGGAAACTTGTTTCATTGGCTGATTTGCATGTGTATTAATTTACAAACAACTTCAAGACAGTGGTTTCACCTAACTCTCTGTGAATGCAGTAGTTACTTCATATTTTAAAGGTATGTAAGATTATTGTTTCCTTGGCTGCTATGACCTTGCCTTCACTCATATGTCAGCACACAGCTTTTACCGAAGGCTAACCAATGCAGTTGTTTCCTCACTTTATGAAACTAAATAAGATTTGGCTTTTATTTGCTGTTGTGCTTGTGTTTTCAATTAAAATCATCTTCAAACCACTGGTTTCCCATAACAGGCTGTGAATCCAGCAGTTAATTTAACTTTGAAAGTTAAGTAAGATTCCTCTTTGTTTGGCTGCTATGCACTTTCTTTCACTCATTATCAACATAAAAACACTGCATTAACCTAATAGTATGCCGAAACACTGGTTTCTTCAGTTTTCAAAACTAAGCAATATACTCAATACATGGGCAGCTATACACTTGTTTTCAAATACAATGAATGTCAAAACAGTGCTTTTACTATGCCAAAGCTGCCGGTTCCTCACTTTGGAAATCTCAATAAGATTGTTGTTTCTTACCATGCTATACATGTGTTTTCAATTACAATCAACTTGAAAACACTGCTTTTCCCTTACGTTGGCTGAATGCATTGAGTTCTTTGCTTCAGAAAACCAAAAAGGAAACTTGTTTCATTGGCTGATTTGCATGTGTACTCATTTACAATGAACCTCAAGACACTGGTTTCACCTAACACTCTGTGAATGCTGTACTTATTTGAAGTTTGAAAGTTAAGTAAGATTCTTGTTTGGCTGCTACGCCGTTGCTTTCACTCACATGTCAACACACAGCTTTTACCTAAGGCTAAGCCAATGCAGTGGTTTCTTCACTTTATAAAACTAAATAAGATTTGTCTTATATTTGCTGCTATGCCTGTGTTTTCATTTAAATTCAGGTTCAAAACACTGGCTTCACCTAACAGGCTGTGAATTCAGTAGTTAATTCAATTCTGAAAGTTAAGTAAGATACTTGTTTGTTTGGCTGCTGTGCGCTTGCTTTCACTTATTATCAATGTAAAAACACTGTTTTACCTAATGCAATGCCAAAACAATGGTTTCTTCAGTATTCAAACCTAAGCAATATACTCTTCACTTTGGAAGGTATTCACTTGTTATCACTTACAATGAATGACCAATGACAGCTTTTACTCTACCAAACCTGCCTGTTCCTAACTTTTGAAACCTAATTAAGATTCCTGTCTCTTACACTGGAAAGCTTGAGTTTTCAAATCCAATCAACTTGAAAACAATGCTTTTCCTGAATGCTGGTTGAATGCAGGGAGTTCTTTGCTTCAGAAAACCAGAAAGGAAACTGGTTTCATTTGCTGACTCACAGATGTACTCATTTAAAATCAATTTCAAGGCACTGGTTTCACCTAATTCTCTGTGAACGCAATAGTTACTTCTATTTTGAAAAGTAAGTAAGATTCTTGTTTGGCTGCTATGCCCTTGGTTTCACTCACATGTCCACACAAGAATTTTACCTAATTCTAATCCAATGCAGTGGTTTCTTCACTTTACAACTCTAAATAAGATTTGTCTTTTATTTGCTGCTATTCCTGTGTTTTCACTTAAATTCATCTTCAAAACACTGGTTTCCCTTAACAGTCTGTGAATGCAGGAGTTAATTCAACTTTGAAAGTTATGTAAGGTACTTGTTTGTTTCACAGCTTTGCACTTGCTTTCACTCATTTCAATGTAAAAACAGTGTTTTACCTAATACTATGCCAAAACACTGGTTTTTTCCGTTTCAAAATTAAGCAATATTATCATTACATTGGCACTTATGCACTTGTTTTCACTTTCAGTGAATATCAAAACACTGTGTTTATTATGCGAAAGCTGCCGGTTCCTCACTTTAGAAATTTAAGTAAGATTCTTGTTTCTTACAAGGCTATACATGAGTTTTCAATTACAATCAAATTGAAAACACAGCTTTTCCCTAACATTGAATGGATGCATTGAGTTCTTTGCTTTAGAAAACCAAAAGAAAACCTTGTTTTATTGGCTGATTTGCATGTGTATTCATTTACAGTCAATTTCAAGACACTGGTTTCACCTAATTCTCTGTGAATGCAATAGGTACTTCATGTTTGAAAGGTAAGTAAGATTCTTCTTTGTTTGGCTGCTATTCCCTTGCTTTCACTCTCATGTCAAGAGACAACTTTTACCTAAGGCTAAGCCAATGCAGTGGTATCTTCTCTTTACAAAACTAAATAAATTTGTGTTTTATTTGATGCTATGCCTGTGTTTTCATTTAAATTCATTATCAAAACCATGGTTTCACCTAACAGGCTGTGAATCCTGCAGTTAATTCAACTTTGAAAGTGAAGTAAGAAACTCATTTTTTCGCTGCTCTATGCTTGCTTTCACTCATTATCAATGTATAAACAATGCTTTTACCTAATGCTATGCCAAAACACTGTTCTCTTCTGTGTTCAAAACTATGCAATATACTCCTTATATTGGCAGCTATTCACTTGTTATCACTTACAACGAATGACCAACCACTGCTTTTACTCTGCCAAATATGCTGGTTCCTCACTCTTGAAACCTAAGAAGATTCGTATTTCTTACATTGCTAAACATGTGCTTTCAATTAAAATCAACTTTAAAACATTGCTTTTCCTGAACATTGATTGAATGCAATGAGTTCTTTGCTTCAGAAAACCAAAAAGGAAACTTCTTTCATTGGCTTATTTGCCTATGTAATCACTTAAAATCAACTTCAAGGCACTGGTTTCACCTCTCTGTGAATGCAGTAGTTGCCTCAAGTTTGAAAGGTAAGTAAGATTCTTGTTTGTTTGGCTTCTATGCCCTTGCTTTCAGTCACATGTCAACACACAGATTTTACCTAAGGCTAAGCCATGGCAGTGGTTTCTTCACTTTACAAAACTAAATGAGATTTGTGTATTATTCCATGTTACAACTGTGTTTTCATTGAAATTCATGTTCAAAAGACTGGTTTCACATAACAGGCTGTGAATGCAGCAGTTAATTCAAATTTGAATGTTAAGCAAGATAATTATTTGGCTACTGTGCACTTGATTTCACTCATTATCAATATAAAAACACTGCTTTTACCTAAAGCTATGCCAAAACACTGGTTTCTTCAGGTTTCAAAATTGCGCAAAATACTCCTTACATTGGCAGCTATTCACTTGTTATCAGTTACAACGAATGGCCAACCAATGCTTTTACTCTGCCAAAGCTTCTGGTTACTAACTTTTAAACCTAAAAAGATTCTTGTTTCTTACACTGCTAAGCATGTGTTTTCAATTACATTCATCTTGAAAACACTGCTTTCCTGAAAACTGGTTGAATGCAGAGAGTTCCTTGGTTTAGAAAACTGAAAAGGAAACTTTTTTCATTGGCTGATTTGCATGTGTATTCATTTACAATCAACTTCAAGACACTTGTTTCACCTAACTCTCTGTGAATGCAGTAGCTACTTCAAGTTCAAAATGTAAGTAAGATTCATGTTTATTTGGCTGCTATGCCGTTGCTTTCACTCACATGTCAAAACAGAGCTTTTGCCTAAGGCTAAGCCAATGCAGGGGTCTCTTTCTTTACAAAACTGAATAAGATTTGTCTTTTATTTGCTGCTATGCTTGTATTTTCACTTAAATTCATCTTCAAAACACTGGATTATTGTAACAGACTGTGCATGCAGCAGTTAATTCAACTTTGAAAGTTAAGTACGATACTTGTTTGTTTGGCTGCTATGTGCTTGCTTTCACTCATTATCAATGTAAAGACACTGCTTTTACCTAATACTATGCCAAAGCACTGGTTTCTTCAGTTTTCAAAACGAAGCAATGTACTCATTACATTGGCAGCTATGCACTTATTTTCACTCACAATGAATGTCAAAACACTGCTTTTACTTAGCCAAAGCTGCAGGTTCCTCACTTTCAAAATCTAAGTAAGATGCTTGTTTCTTATAATGCTATACATGTGTTTTCAAATACTATCAACTTGAAAACCCTTCTTTTCCCCAGTGTTGGATGAATGCATTGAGTTTTTGCTTTAGAAACCAAAAATGAAACTTGTTTCATTGGCTGATTTGCATATGTATTCATTTACTAACAACTTGAAGACACTAGTTTCACCCATCTCTCTGTGAAGTCAGTAGTTACTTCAAGTTTAAAAGACAAGTAAGATTCTTGATTGTTTGGCTGCTATGCCCTTGCTTTCACTCACATGTCAACACACAGCTTTTGCCTAAGGCTAAGTCAATGCAGTGGTTTCTTCACATTACAAAACTAAAGATTTGTCTTTTATTTGTTCCTGTGCCTGTGTTTTCACTTAAATTCATCTTCAAAACACTGGTTTCCCATAACAGGCTGTGAAAGCAGCAGTTAATTCAAGTTTGAAAGCTAAGTAAAATACGTGTTGTTTTGCTTCTATGCGTTTGCATTCACTCATTATCAATGTAAAAATACTGCTTTTACCTAATATTATGCCAAAACACTGGTTTCTTCAGTTTCGTAACTAAGCCATATGCTCATTACATTGGCAGCTAAGCACTTGTTTTCACTTACAATGCATGGCAAAACTGCCTTTATTATGCAAAGCTGCCAGTACCTCACTTTCAAAATCTAAGTAAGATTCTTTTTGCTTACAATGCTATACATGTGTGTTCAATTACAGTCAACTTGAATACACTGCTTTTCCCTAACGTTGGCTGAATGCATTGACTTCTTTGCTTTAGGAAACCAAAAGAAAACCTGTTTTATTGGCTGATTTGCATGTGTATTCATTTACAAACAACTCCTTGACATTGGTTACGCCTATCTCTCTGTGAAGTCAGTAGTTACTTCAAGTTTAAAAGACAAGTAAGATTCTTATTTGTTTGGCTGCTATGCCCTTTCTTTCACAAACATGTCAACACCCAGCTTTTACCTAAGACTATGCCAATGCAGTGGTTTCTTCACTTTACAAAACTAAATAAGATATGTCTTTTATTTGCTGCTATGCCTTTGTTTTCACTTAAATTCATCTTCAAGACACTGGTTTCCTGTAACAGGCTGAGAATGCAGCAGTTAATTCAACTTTGAAAGTTATGTAATATAGTTGTTGTTTGGCTGCTATGCACTTGCTTTCACTCATTATCATATAGAAACATTGCTTTTACTTTATACTATGCCAAACACTGTTTTCTTGGGTTTTCAAAATGAAGCAATATACTTGTTATATTGGCAGCTTTGCACTTGTTTTCACTTACCATGAATGGCAAAACACTGCTTTTACTATGGCAAAGCTGCCGTTTCCTCACTTACAAAATCTAAGTAAGATTCTTGTTTCTTACAAAGTTATACATGTGTTTTCAATTACAATCAACTTGAATACACTGCAGTTCCCTAACTTTGGCTGAATGCATTGCGTTCTTTGCATTAGAAAACCAAAAAAGAAACTTGTTTCATTGGCTGGTTTGCATGTGTATTCATTTACAATCAACTTTAACACACAGATTTCACCTAACTCTCTTTGAATGCAGCAGTTATTTCGAGTTTGAAATGTAAGTAAGGTTCTTGTTTGTTTATCTGCTATGCCCTTCCTTTCACTCACATGTCACCACACAGGTTTTATCAAAGGCTACAAATGCTGTGATTTCTTCAGTTTACAAAACTAAATAAGATTTGGTTATTTTTTTGATGCCATGCCTGTGTTTTCATTTAAATTCATGTTCAAAACTTTGGTTTCACCTAACAGGCAGTGAATGCAGCAGTTAATTCAACATTGAAAATTAAGTAAGATACTTGTTTGATTGGCTGCGATCCGCTTGCTTTCAATCATTATCAATAGAAAAACACTGCTTTTACCAGATACTGTGCCAAAACACTGCTTTCTTCAGTTTTAAAAACTAAGCAATATACTCATTAATTGGCAGCTATGCACTTGTTTTCAATTACAATGAATGTCAAAACACTGCTTTTACTATGCCAAACCTGCCAAGTCCTCACTATCGAAATCTAAGCAAGATTCTTGTTTCTTACAATGCTATACATGTGTTTTCAATTGCAATCAATTTGAAAACACTGCTTTTCCCTAACGTTTGCTGAATGCATTGAGTTTTTGGATTTACGAAACCGAAAAAGAAACTTGTTTCATTGGCAGATTTGGATGTGTATTCTTTTACAATCAACTTCAAGACACTGGTTTCACCAAACTCTCTTGAATGCAGTAGTTGCTTCAAGTTTGAAAGGTAAGAAAGATTCTTGTTTGTTTGGTTGTTATGCCCTTGCTTTCCCTCACATGTCAATATACAGCTTTTGCCTTTGGCTAAGCCAATGCAGTGGTTTCTTCACTTTAGAAAACCGAAGAGTTTTTGTCTTTACTTAGTGCTATGCCTGTGTTTTCACTTAATTCATCTTAAAAACACTGGTTTCCTGTAACAGGCTATGAATGCAGCAGTTAATCCAAGTTTATGTTAAGTAAGATACTTGATTGTTTGGCTGCAAATCGCTTGCTTTCACTCATCATTGTGATAACAGTGATTTTACCTAATACTATGCCAAAACACTGGTTTCTTCAGTTTTCAAAACCAAGCAATATAGTCATTACTTTGACAACTATTCACTTGTTTTCATTTTCAGTGAATGTCAAAACACTGCTTTTAATTTGCCAAAGCTGTTGTTTCCTCACTTTGGGAATCTAAGTGCGATTCTTCTTTCTTAAAATGCTATACATGTGTTTTCAATTACAATCAACTTGAAAACACTGCTTTTCCCTATCGTTGGCTGAATTCATTGAGTTCTTTGTTGTAGAAAACAAAAAAAGAAACTGTTTCATTTGCTGATTTGCATGTGTATTCATTTACAACCAACTTCAAGACACTGGTTTCACGTATCTCTCTGTGAATGCAGTAGTTACTTCAAGTTTCTAAAATAAGTAGTATTCTTGTTTGTTTGGCTGCTATGCCCTTGGTTTCACTTACATATCAACACACAGCTTTTGCCTAAGGCTAAATTAATGCAGTGCTTTCTTCACTTTACAAAACTAAAAAGATTTGTCTTTTATTTGCTGCTATATCTCTGTTTTCACTGAACTTCCTTTTCAAAACACTGGTTTCCCGTAACAGGCTCTGAAGGCAGCAATTAATTCAACTTTGAAATTTAAGTAAGATACTTGTTTGTTGGCTGCTATGTGCTTGCTTTCAATCATTATCAATGTAAAAACACTGATTTTACTTAATACTATGCCCAAACACTCGTTTCTTCAGTTTTCAAAACTAAGCAATATACTGATTACATTGACAACTATGCACATGTTTTCAATTATAATGAATGTCAAAACACTGCTTTCACTATGCCAAATCTGCTGGTTACTCACTTTCAAAATCTAAGAAAGATTCTTGTTTCTTACAATGCTCTACATGTGTTTTCAATTACAATCAACTTGAAAACACTGCTTCTCCCTAACTTTGGCTGAATGCATTGAGTTCTTTGCTTTAGAAAATGAAAAAACAAACTTCTTTCATTGGCTGATTTGCATGTGTATTCATTTACAAACAGCTTGAAGACGCTGGTTTCACCTATGTCTCTGTGAATGCAGTAGTTACTTCAAGTTTGAAAGTTAAGTAAGATTCTTATTTCTTTGGATGCTATGCCCTTGCTTTCACTCACATGTCAACACACAGCTTTTCCCTAAGATTAAGCAAATGCTGTGGTTTCTTCAGTTTACCAAACTAAATAATATTTGTCTTTTATTTGCTGCTATGCCTGTGTATTCATTTAAATTCATCTTCAAAACACTGGCTTCCCATAACAGGTTGTGAAAGCAACAGTTAATTCAACTTTGACAGTTAAGTAAGATACTTCTTTGTTTGGCTGCTCTGCACTTGCTTTCATTCACTATCAATGTAAAAACACTGTTGTTACCTAATACTCTGACCAAACACTGGTTTCTTCAGTTTTCAAAAAAAAAAAAGCAATATACT
>JAQZBX010037147.1:0-23904 GCA_029593785.1 Cabassous unicinctus | reverse complement strand
ACGATAAGCCACAGACTGGGAGAAAACATTTATAAATCATGTATCTGATAGCTTGTATCCAGAATATATAAAGAACTCTTAAAACTCAACCCTGGGAAGCAGATGTGGCTCAAGCAACTGAGCTCCCGCCTACCACACAGGAGGTCCCGAGTTTGGTTCCTGGTGCCTCCTGGAGAAGACGAGCAAGACAGCGAGCTGGCACCATGGGCATGCGTGGCAAGATGACCCAACAAAGAGACACAAAGAGGAAAGACAATGAGAGAAACAACAAAGCAGAGAGCTGAGATGGCTCAAGCAATTGAGCACCTCTCCCACAGGGGGGGCGTCCCAAGTTCAGTTCCCAGTGCCTCCTAAAGAGAAGATGAGCAGACACAGAGAGCACACGACAAATGGACACAGAGAACAGACAGCGAGCGCAAACAAAGAGGCGGGTGGTGGGAATAAATAAATAAAATAAATCTTTAAAAAAAAAAAAAAAACACCTCAATCCTAAGACAAATAACACAAACTTTTAAATGGGCAAAATATTTGAATAGACACTTCAACAACAAAGTTAAGTAAATGACTAATACACACATTGAAAGATGCTCAACATCATTAGTCATTAGAGATATGCAAATTAAAAACACAGGGAGATACCACTCCCATCTAAATAAAGGGACATTATTAACTAAATCAATTTCAGGGAAAAGTAAAATGGAAAGTAACACTCTGGAAGTTGAATCCCTTTAAACTGTCCTTGCTGATATTCCTCCTTGGAAACTTTTGTGTACCTCCAGTGATATGGGGACTCTATTTGAAGACCACTAGTAGAAGAAACAAGAATTTGGTGACTTGTAAGAACAAAGTGAGGAAGATACCCTCAGGCAACACTCACACTGTTTTCATCTTTTGGTTGACTCCCACACAGGGTCCCTGCCCCAACTCAAATGCACTAGAAAGCACCATGTCCAGGCAACTCCCCACATCTTCCTTCAAACACTTCTAGAAATCACTCTGCAACAAACAAACTGGTATAAAGTAGAGAACTGAATCAAGGGGAGTTGGCCTTCCTTTATGCCACACATCCCAGACTGATGTGCTCAAATTATAGCATTCCTCACACTGTAATCACAATTGTTTGTTTACATGTCTACCCCTTACCCCTCCCACTGGAGGCTGTACTTTAAGGATGGAGCTATTTCTGATTCATCTTTAGATTCTTAGCACCCAGTACAGTGCCTGACTCATAATGCCTAATCAATAAATATACAGAGAATGGAAGATTGAGTTTATTACTGTAGATACAAACTCCAACTGTACAGTTTGCACATCTTCATCTATATTGTACCTTTTTACCGAATTGTGGGAAGCAAATTTACTGTAAAAAAAAAAAAAAAAATCCCCCTCCCCACCTTAGGAGAGCCCCTAATCTGTAATTAAGAACCTGTATATATAATCATCTTTAAAATAAAGCCTTCATGGAAATGGCTACATAAAAGAATTGTATTGTGGAGAGACCAGTGGACTAGATAGGAGCTGGGTAACCTGGTTCTGGCTAAACTGACTCTGGATATGTTTTCTCTGGCTTTCAGTTTCCTTATCCATAAAATGATCAGAGTGCAATCTCTAAGTGCCCTTCAAATGCTAATGTTCAAATATCTTTAATATATGAGTGATTCACTAAGGAACAATCAAGAGGTGGGAGGCACTTCACACACTGAGCATTCCTAGGATTATTTTGGTACTACTTTGCTAGAGATAGAACTAAATTATCCAGTCAAGATTTATTCAGTACTTCTATTCCATTACCAAAATTAAATTTAAGCGCCAAAAAAGAATCTCCTTTTGAAATCAGGAACTTGACCTTACAATTCTAATAATTCAACTCTTGAAGCCAGAACTTTATCACACATCACAGGCATTGACATAATAGATAAACCATGAGCTTACCTGCCAGGAAACTGCTCCCAAAATTGCTGTTGCAAGAAGACTAAAAAAAACTAGCTGCTCTGAAATTAAGCAAAAATGACGCATCCCTTTGGATGCCATGATTCTATCAAGGCTATTGTTATCTGCCCTGTGGGTAGCATATACTTTATGGCAGTCATTTAATTTGGTATGGAATCCCCAAAGAGTTAAAAGAAAAATAATATGGCAAATCATCCAGAACATTCCAAAAACAGAAAAGCCTGGTATTACAAAATACCAGAGATGAGTGTCTCTAAGTTTAAATGCTGAAAGAATAAAAAATGTAAGCTCAATCAATCCAGTGGAAACAACCGATAGTCTTCTGCAAATTCTTCCACGGCACAAAAAGGGTTTCCACCTTTCAGTTACTGAAAGTCCACTAAAATATATGTCAAGGAACGGATCAGTTACCAGACAAATAAAAAAACATGCAAAAGCAACTGGATTTTTGGGAGTTTCCAAAGAAGAGAAAAACAACAAGACTGCAAAAATAACTAAGTTTGGAAGAGCTAGAAAAGACTTCATTCTCAAGTCAATAATCAGCATGGCCAAAGCTGCAACAAGTAAAATGACACTCAGAGATTTCTCCACCAACATAGTTGTGCTGGCAATGGCAAATCCAACAAGTTCCAGAAATTCAACTGTGTTTAATAAGGTGGGTCGATGACGGACATAACCAGAAATTCTCTCCACCAAAGAGCATAATATCCTTAATACTATGGAAGTCAAAAGCAAATATTTGGTCGATTCTTCTTTCACATCATTTTTAAATGATGAGTTGTCAAGAAAACATAGGAGGCCAAGCAAGAATCCAAACCAAAGATTGGAGAGACTTAAACTTGCTGCTTCCATTGAAAAATAATAATAGAGTATGCTGGCAATTCCAAGAACAAAAAGACCAAGGATAAAAATTACCAAAATTAAGGAATTTGCTGTTTTTTCCCATCTTACATAAAGACCTAAGCAGATAGCAACCAGTAAGTTGATTCTGGCTAGATAGCCAAGATACCGCACTGAAGAATGCATGTTCACTTCTCTATTTACTTCTTCCAGTCTTGTCATTGCTAAATAGAGACAATGACTAAAGCAATAACGCAGTGATTTACACATGTAATCTAGCAATTTGGGCTTTTACCCCACGTTATGAAAATTAACTGCTTGTATTTCATCCAGCAAATCCAATGCATCCGTAATCCTAGTTCAACATTTTCTCAGGTGGAATTTTTGTTTATAATAATCTAAAAAAAAAGAAAAAAACAGAAAAAATACTTCAGTGTTAATTTTATGTGATTTACCTTTCATATGCTTCTTTCTTACACAAAATAATGAATAAGTGGAAAATAAAGTTTCTTTTGAAACACACTTTAAAATCTATATATGCATATATCTTAGCAGCAGTTGTCTGTGGCTTGAAAACTCGGTAGTATATCCAAACGAAATATCTGTGCTTTCTACTCATGATATACTAAGACTGCTTGACTAAATCACCGTCAATGGAATTATTTTTCCAGAAATGGTGGGCAGGTTGTCTACTCCATTTTTATTACAATATTGGGTTTTATAACAAGATGTAAATGTGAGATGTTTAACTTAGGGTAGATTGACGTAGACGATTTGGGCACAGCGCAAAGTTGCTCAGCTAGTATGTGGAATGAGAGACTTCATCATTACCTCTCATTTGAAAAGCACCAATATAACAGTATACTTCACTATCTGCCTAAAATCCCCTACATCTTTTTTACAAGGCAGCTCTAAAATGCTACAAAATTTTAGTCTTTACATTGGTTAACTAATAAACTTACTAGAAGGAAAGTTTAACTGTATTAATGTTACTCAGTCCCTAAAGTTGATCCATAATTCTCCCTGTACTTTTACCTCTACTAAAATAAATTCCTTTGCTTTTCCAAATCTAAATACTATCTCTGTAGCAAATCAATACCTGAACGTCCTAGTCAAAATTCAAAAATAGAAATGCTAATCAACAGTTATTTTAAATTAAGAACTTTAGAATTCTACTTTTTTAAAAAAGTTATCACAATGATTATTCATTAGATGACCCAGATAATTTTTACAACCTTAAGCACCCCCACAAGTTGCACTTAAAACATGACAGTGGTCAAAAAATGATTTAACCACTTACTGGATGATTCTTCAAAATTTTCTAATAGTGTTTTAAAAGAACTGATCTATTATAATGACTCACGGTCACAATGAATATACATGGATTTTGTAGCCAGCTTATTTATACTTTCTTAATAACAGGACACTAAAAGAGCAAGAATGTCATCAGATTACCCTTAGGGTTTCTGGGAGGTTCCAAGTATTATTAATTCTACTTCTATATGGTCAACAAGCATGCTTTTTAAAACTAAATCTATTTAAATATTGAAGTATTCTGATTTTCCTCAATTACACTGTCATTCAACTATTTTTTACTTAAGATACCATACTGTTAAGATACCACACTGTTAAAGAAAGTGTCTTCCTTCGGTATATTTTGGTGTTTGTTTTTTTTAAACATCATGCCTGTGTGTTAACAATCATTCAACAAATATGCTGGAATATGTATCCTCAAAGGGCTGATGTACAGTCTAAGCTCAGATTACTTAACACTGCTAGAGAAAAATCACATACCATGCTGAATGGTACCACTTTAAATTCATGAAACATCCTTCTGTTTTCCCCTGGTCAACACTTCCTCCCATTCTCCATGACTATTCAAACCTCTCTTCGCTCTCCTCAAACCTCTGACCCCCAATTACCACTGTATTCTCACCAGATGACTTTGCCTCCAGAAAAGTCATCAGAAAGAGCTTACCTGAGTTTCTAACAACACAAACCTACTTCTATCTACATCTCTTGATAGTTGACATAAGGAAAGAAAGTTGTCCCTTCCCTAAAAGGCCAAATGTTTCAGCTGTACTGTGTATCTCTTCCCTTCTGCTTCCTCAAGAACCTCACTCACAGGGAGAGGATATAGCTCAAGTGGTTGAGCAACTGCTTCCCATTACAAGGTCCTGGGTTCGATCCCCAGTACCTCCTTAAAACAAAACAAAGACAAACAAATGAAATAACCAACACTCATTGGGAAGAAGATGTAGCTCAGTGGTTGAGAACTTGAGTACCTGCTTCCCATGTATGAGGCCCTGGGTTCACTCCCTGGTACCTCCTGAAAAAAAAAAGTAGAACCTCACTCTCTCTCACTCTGCTCTCTCTTCAAACTCTTCCTCTTCTCTGGTTTTTATTCATCAGCACTTAAACATTTGCAAATCCTTTTTTAAATGAAACAAACAAAAACAACCCTCTCTCATCTCCACCATCTTTTCCAGGTTCAATTTTTTGTCCTCTTACTTGCTAATAATTAGTTATTTCCCTTCTTACCCACTCATTTCTCAAACCACTAAACAGTAGTTCCCACCACACTGCAGCAAACTGCTCTGCCAAAGACTGAAATAACATGTATGTTCCTAAATTCAATGGACACTCTGTTCCCTGCTCATTCTTTAAATAACCTTTGACATTGTTGATTCCTCTCACCTCCTGAAACCTTCTATTCCCTTGGCTTCCAGTCTCTAGATTTTCTTCCTAACTCACCGGTCTCTCCTCCATCTCCTTGCAGCTCTTCATTCTCAAACTATCCTGTGGATGTTCTATCCTAGCCTAGGTTCTTCTCTTGTTACACACTTTCTCTGAGCAACCTCATCTATTTCCACGTCTTCAATTACTATCTCTACTTCTTTACACATAAGCATTAATCTACTTGATAGAAATAAAAACATCAGCTGTGTTCCACACTGTTTATAGAGCAAAAAACTGGGGGGAAAATGCAAATGTAAATATTTAATAAAGTATAGTATGTTCCTATCATGGAATATATGCAGCCACCTTCTTAGGTGCCAAAAAAATAATACGGCAGATCATTATTTTTAAGTGGCTACTTTAAAAAACCTTTCCCCATTCTGCCCTTCTTCAAAAGACAAACAACCTGAATCAGAGAGTAAACCAAAAAGGCATTGCAATCCTTTTCAGATGCCTGCCTTTAAGATTCTTACTTGAAAAGCAGATAAAAATGTGATGGCATAGAGTAGAAAAGAATTAATCTGCATATGGAAAAAGTTAACTAACAATTGCCAGAGTCTGACTGTTTTAAACCCCCTCTACTACTCTAACACTCCTCTCCTTCACCACCTATATTCAATCCTTATCAAGTCCAGTCCATCTATTTCCTAAACAATTCTTAAACGTTTCTGCTTCTCCCCATCCCAAGGTCACCATTCCAGTTTTAGCCACCATTGTCTCAGGCTTGAATGTCTCCCTGTAGCCATTTGTGCCTTTCTCCAAGAAGTGTATTTTTAAAATCAAAGTTTGTCCCATCACACTGCTATGTAAAACTTTCCAATGGCTTCCCACCACTGTAAGCAAGAAAGTCTCAACTCTTTAACATGTCTTATAAGGACCTGAATAACTCTCCTACTTTATCTCTTTCCACTTTTCCTCTCATGCTTTGTACTCCAGCCATACTGATATTTCAATTCAGAACTGCACAAAATATTCCTTCTCCAGTTACACTCCTTCCCTTTCTCCTGGCACCACCCTAGTCCTTTTACTTGGCCTACTCCTCTTTAGGTCTCTGCTTAAATCATTTCTTAGGGAGGTCTCCCCTGATCCATTTTATGATCCCTATACTTCCTCTATAATAGCAAAATATTCATCATCATTTATTTGTCTGCATTCCCCACTAGATCACAAGGTTGAAGGTTTGTCTTCAATACTGTATGCCCAGTGTCTAGCAGAAAATCTGGTACCAAGAAAGCTTTCAACAAATACTTGTTGAATAAAGGCTAATATGAAAATACCTACATTTAAGTAATCATGGTAATCAGCTATTGAACATTTATTAACGCACAAAGAGGATAAATAACTTGTCTAATATTCCACAGCTAATAAATAGTAGTTAGGAGAGATTCCACGAATATTAGGTTTCTGTTTCTCTTTCGGCCTTACTTCAGCCTTCACAGTTAAAGCTTCACCCAAATTCCTCCAAACCTGTAAGGTTTCTTTTCATGCCCTACCTCTAAGGAATGGCTCATTATGCAGTTCAAAATATGCTCTCACTTGCATCAACTTTCAACTCAGAAACTATTTCTGTCCCATCTAGGGGAAGTGGCATGACCTGAAAGAACCATACTGAGAAACCAGGGTCGGGGAATTCCGGTGCTTCAGTTCTATTTGGGTTCATGATAATTTTGGGGGCCCATCTCATACAAAGAGTATGGCACCTCGAATAATAACTCTCTTGGCAAAATAGGGGTGCAATAGCAATTCTCCCATTTTGTCTCCTTATAGCGGGAGGCGGGAGGCCAGAGCTAGAACCTGCCTGGCCACCCCACCACTTCGGGAGACAACGAGGAACCCAGATGAGTGGAGAGCCACTGGACGATAAAGAGAGCCCCCCCACACACACCCACCACCCTGCACCGTCAACTCCTCTCGGGGCAGGTGGCCCTACCCCCGCCCCGGGATCTGCTGGGCGGAGCCTGGTGAACGGACCACGCGGAGCTCGGGGCGGTGTCTGTGCCCGACTCCAGCCGCCCCGCGGTTCAACCCATGGTCTCCCTACCTTGGCCGCTGCCACCAATGCTTTCCCAACCCTCGGAGTCTGCTTCGGCGCCAACACTGCACAGGGAGACTTTGGCGTTAAGCCTGTGGCTCAGAGCGAAGAAGCGGCACTCCAGGAGGCTCGGGGACCGAGGCCGCGCGCACTAACATAAACTAGTCTCCGCGGAAACTTTCTCAGTTACCGGCCCAGCCACGGCCGCCATGTTTTAGCTGCCGACTCCGCGGCGGTACGGAACGCCGCCGGGGCCAAACCACGGCGCACTTCCCTTCGGAGGCCCGTCCCTCTCTCCCCCTCCCCCGCCTAAACCCGCCGCGTTGGTCGAGAATCTAGGTGCACCCGGCCTTTTGCGGGCGCCAACAGCCCCACCCCCGGCGCGGGGTGAGCACCGGCTTCCTTGAGTTCCGGGGACCTGAGTCAGCGGTGGAGCAACAAGACCTGCAAGGAGCAGGCTGATCGTGTCCATCAACCATCCAGGCCGTCGCCTCAGGCTGGGCCCAAACTGGGGCAAGACAGGAGGGAGGGTCACGTGTGGGCTGTAAATATTCGAGAGGCATTGCAGCTCTAATAGATAGCTTTGTGTCCACTGACTAATGCCCAAGCACCTCAGGTTCGCCCTCAAAGCTAGCCCCGGCCTGTTTGTCTAATTAAGCTTCCTTTTAATCTACCATTCGGGCCTTTACTCCACTGAGAACAGGCTCCCTCCACCCTATTTCTTACATGTCCCTCGTGTGCCGAGGGTCCTTCAAATTTCAGGGTCGAAGCTCATTTGTGCTCTTAATGCACTCAATACACATAAGGAGATACTCTTAGGAGGCAGCGTTTCACCACGGCTGTGGAGCCAGATGTCTTGCGGTTTGAATCCTGATTCCTTCCTCTCCTGAGTGCGCCCTCAGGAAACCTTCCTTGCAAGGTTGTGAATATTCAGTGAAACTGTATTTTTTTTTCTGACAAGTAACAAGTATGAATTCCTTTTCCCTCTCCACGAAGCCCTTGCTTCCTGTCTGCCTTCTACGCTCACCATCGTTTTCCACTGCCTGTAGCTCTTAAGGCGGTTAACCTCGGCAAACCCCAGTTACCTCGTGGAAATGAATCCTAGTAATTACAGGGAGGTTGTAGGAATTAAATATGTATGGAAAAACAACAAGAACAACAAAAAAACCACCTTAAAACCCTTGGATGGTTTTCCCTTGCCCTTAGCATAGTGCTCAAAATCCTTAACCTAGGTACAAATTGTATAGTCTGGCACAGTTTTACCTCCAATTTGACCTTCCATCACCCTCCCCCAGTTCTCTGGGACCTACCCTGCTTTGATTTCTTCAAATGTAGAAACATTGTCCGGTTTTGCTCACCATTTAATCAACGCATCTTGGTGCCTGGTACTTAATTGGACCTTAAATATTTGTGAAGTTGTACACAATAGGCCCTCAACAATTACTAGTTCTCTTTTCTCCTCCCACCTATCTTGTATTAGAGTTATCTACATACTTTTATGTCTCCCCCAAATAGAGTGTAAATTTCTTCCTTTCCACTTAACAGATGTTGGGGGATGGGGTGGCTAGCACATCTATAAGGATGAACCACTCTCAGGCTCAGATTCCTCATATGTAGATGAAAAGTTTGAATTAAATTCTCTCCAGACTCCTGTTTAAATGTGATCACTACCTGTAGTGAATTAAAATAAAATAGGGGCTTTTTTCACTGTTTTGATGCCTGTTTAATTTGCTAAATGCTGCTGGGAGCAATATACCAGAAATGTTAGATTTAAATGGGAATTTATTAGGTTAAAAACTTACAGTTGAAGGCTGAGAAAAATGTCTGTATCAAGGCATCAGGAGAAGCTCTGTCCCCAAAAGTTGGCTGCTGGCGATCCTGCACTCCTGCCATGTGGCAAGACACAATGGTGGTTCTGCTGGTCTCTATCTTCTCCAGTAGGCATTGCTTTCAGCTTCTTGCTCCCGTGGTATTCTCTCTGCTTAGTGGGTTCCTCTTTGTCTCTGAGGCTTTTTTTCTGTGTCTGCAGCTATTTATTCCTCCATTTATAAAGAATTCCAGTGAGAGGATTAAGACCCACCCTGAGCTATATCCTAATGGAACAAGCTAATCAAATGGCCCTTAAGTGATCTAATCTAATTAAAGGTTCATAATAGGTTCAATTTCAGAACATAATTTTCCAGGGTCCACAAAAAACTCAAACCAATGAAATGCCTCAGCATCTCAGACCTTGTCCTTAGATCCCTCAGTGACCACCCCTGACACCTGCTTATACAAGATAAACACCTTCTTCCTCTCCTCCCCACATCCTACCCAGGCTCTCACCCTGGGAAAATCAAATAAAAACTCCCCAATCCCCTCTTGCTTGACCAACCACTACCCATAAAACTCTATAAAAGCATAGTCCCCAGGTCCACCATAATCTTTTGCTACCCACCTGCCAGGTTGATTCTATGCTCCTGACATGATTCCCCATGTGACCCCAGAAGGCGTGCTGTTCCACTCTGTCCTAGGACCTCTGAGTAGAAATAAACTTTTCTTTCATACATACCTGGTTCACTCATCCTTGCAACACCTGACTATCCATGTAAAGATCCTTACATTTCACTACCCACCTCCCAAGTCTAACTCTAGCTCTCTGGGGAACACTAACGTCACATTTACAACTACTTGCTAGATATATCTACTTGAACATATTGTTATCAATTCCAATTCAACTTGCCTTTAATGGACATTTAACATTTTAATTTTTGGATTCCTCCCACCTGAACCCCACATCTGTGTCGGGAAATCTCCACCTTTAAGAGTTTGGTGTCTAAAGCCAAAATGCCAAATACTTATTCAACAAATCATGTGCACCAGCTGGAAACTAGTGACTCAAACAAATAGGCACAGAAAGCCATGATCCCTGGACAACTGCAGAAAAGTTGCAAAATAAGTTTCTAGGGCAATAGTGAGGCAGGTTAAGGAAAATGAGAAGAAGATGAGCCACAACATGGCCGACAGACAACATGGCCGACAGACAACAACATGGCCGACAGACAACAACATGGCCGTGAGACCCTGCCAAGACCTTGCCCTTGAGGTCCTAGTCGGGACTCTTTCAGGGGCCAAGGGGAGGCCCCAGATAATTCCAAACAGTCCTCCCCATTGGTCCCAGATAACCCCCCACAAAAGGCCTCACCATTGGTCCACCATTGGTGAGGTAACCAATAACAGCTGGGGCCCCTCCCCTTAGCATTAGCAAGGGGAGGAGTAATCAATAGTTTAATAAAGGTAACACAAGCCAAATCACACTCTCTGCCTAGAGGAACCCGCATCAAATCTCGGTGCATATTTCTGTCCTTCTCTCCCATTTCTCTGCAAACTGTAATTTCCCCCCATTTCTCAATAAATCCTTTTTTACTGGCCTAACTAAACTGGCATGTTCTTAAACTCTTTTATGTGTCATAGCCAAGAACCTAGAGGAATCCAAAACTTCCCCGGCTTCGTTTAGCAAGCATCAGCCAGGAGTTCTAGAGGCAGGTAACCCTCCCTAACACCCGGCAAGGACTGGTGAGCTTAAACTTTTCATTATAGCCTGTCTGTGCCCTCTTTTGGTTCTGCCATTTTAAAGGAGTTCCTGGATAGGCTCCCACAGGACATAAACTCAGTCTGTCCGGAATTCTGGCTCCCTCTTCAGAGGTGGTAGGGGCAAGAACATCCAAGGAAGTTCTGGGTAGCAGGTGAAACTGTCCTTAAGACCTAACTTGGCATGTGGCCTAAGCAAGCAGGAGTCCACTGGGAATCTACCAGGCCCTCTTTGTGAGTTCAGAATGGTTATAACCCTTTGTATCATTTCCTTAGGTCACTAGTTAACTCCTTTTAATTAGAAGTGCCTTTGTTCTTCCATCTACTGGTGTCCTCATTTTGGGTCTGTGAGTTGCTTTAGAATGACTTAGAAACTGAAAATGCATTTGTTAGCTAGGCATGAGTCCCACTCCTGGTTGTGCCCTGAGGCTTTGCACCTTCTCAGCCCTGGGAAGGCCCTGAGATTGGGGGGTGGGGGGTGGGGCGCAGAGGCTGTTTGCTGGCAAGTCACAGGACAATTAGTTTCTAGTTTTTCTAATGGGCTTTTAATGTCAGGTTTAACTGAGAAACTTGGCCTCTGGGAGTAGCTTTGAGGTAAGCTGGCTCCTAGCCATCTGCAAAGTAGGCAAAAGAAAGGTCCCTAGCCAGCCCCTCTCCTAGGGTCAGCCCAGCTTGGGTCTTCAGTCTGGGAGCTGGACCCAGACACCCCCAAGACCTCTAAGGCTCTGGGATTCCCAGAAACGTAAAGCTTCTGATCCCTTGAGCAGGACAGCAAGCAGGGCTCCCCACATCCAGGATGCTGAATCAGTGAGCAATCCATTCAGTCAGGTCTAGTGGTGGGATGCCTTCCAGACTGATGAATGTGTTTATCCTCCCCTGGGATAATGGGTGGCTCTTCCAGCATTCCAGCAGACTCCCCATTGGGGTGCCTTCTCAGAAACTGGGATGACTTGCCCACCGGTGGTCTGAAAAGAAAGAGGCTAATCTTTTCCTGCCATGCTATGTGGCCACAGTATGGCCAAGAGTCATCTCTGTATTGGACCCTGAATTCCATTTAAACCTGTGTAAGAGAGGAGAGGACAGACAGATCTGAGGGCCAGAGACCACATGGTCATGTCTCCTTAAAGGGATAAGGAAATGTACTACCAAACCAATTTTAAATAAGCTCAGGGAAGTTACTCAGAGGCAGAACCTAGAAACCTAGCCTTATTTCAAAGAAAGCTCGTAGAGGCGATCAAAAGACCCTCTTGGTAGATCCTAACTCTAGAGAAGGATAGATCCTCCTAAGAACTCCAATCTGCAGTGGATATCCATAAAAAGCTGCAGAAACTTTCCCTGGGCCCCCAAACTTCCATTAAGTCCCCTTTAGAAACAGCCTTCTCAGTTTTCAACAATCAAGACCACGCCACCAAATGAAGAAGGTAAGGAGGGCACAGGTTCTGAGACAGGCTCACCTTTTAACTGCTGCCAGTAAAGATACTGATCACCTCAGGGTTACCCACCAAATGAAGAAGGTAAGGAGGGCACAGGTTCTGAGACAGGCTCATCTTTTAACTGCTGCCAGTAAAGATACTGATCACCTCAGGGTTACCGGAATCCAGGGTCCATATCAGCAGGAACCTGGCCCCAAGCTGCCTCTCCACTTAGACAAGACTGCTGGGGCCTTGCCCCAGGGGAGGACAGCAGGGGCCTGAAGCCATGTGTGAACCATCAACCAGGAGGCCTTGGGTGACCCTTGACTTGGCAATAAGATTGTTAATTTCTCAGTTAGCATGGGAGCCAATTATTCGGTCCTAGCCTGCACTCCAGACCTCTCTAACCTTGATTGTGCCTAATGAGGGGAGTGAATGGGGAATTAAGATCTAGGCCATTAACTAAATCTCTCCCCTGTAGAATAAGGAACCTCCTCATGTGTCATCAATAAAGATTAAAAGGTTCCTGACTATTCCTAGCTCTCTGCGTATTCCCTTGTAACATTCCAATCCTTCCAGCAAAAAAAGACTTCACAGGGCTTTACCCCTTGCCAGGAGTTAACTAATGGAATACAGCCCCCAGAGCTGCCCCAATTCATGTCTTATTGGGGGCAGGGCTTCTCTGGACCCCTTAGCTCTGTACTTAGAAGCTGCCCAGGGATTTTCTTGGAGGAATGAAGCTGGAGGTCCTGCAGGAGGTTTTTGCCATGGACAGACACTGGGAGGTTTGCATCTAGGTGATTCTAAAGTCAAGTCTTTCCCTAAGCTGTTTGTAAAATTCTCTCTTCTGTGCTAATCTGTGCTTGCTTTAACTTTGTCAGTCTGTTCATGCCTAGGAACTAGTAAATCAGATGTGGGGTTTGCCTATCACAAATTGGATAATGGTGAAAGGTAATCTAAAATTAGTCTTTAAATGTCAATACTATCTTGCAATTGGATTTGATGTACACACGGAATTGGTTTAACTGCATAAAAGACTTAGCAAAGTTGTTACTAATAAAATTGTTTTAGTTGCTTAGTTAATAAACAAAAGTGCCCAATTTGTTTTTAAAATGAAAACTTACTTGAAAATGTAACTATGAGGGAAGAACATAATACAGATGCCTTTATATTATAAAACAGCAGAAGATAATATCTGAAATTCCTATAACTGGGTGGATTTAGCCTAGAACCTACTGCTGTTATGGTGAACTTCGACTAATTTACCTTTGTTTATAGTTACTTTAGGTCTAACCACATCCTTGTGTATGCTTGCTATAGTAATGGTAATTATAAACTAAACTTACCTTTGATTATGGCTATTTTGTGGCAAGCTTACTAGTTCACCTCGCCCTTAGACTTCAGCTATTGTGATGATAATTCTAAACTGAGTGCCTTTGTTTATGGTTACTTCATGTCTAGCCTCACCCTTTGCCTTTGCTTATGGTATTTCATGACAACTTCACCCCCCATTGCTTAGGGGAATGCAAATTTAAGACACCCTTGTCTCCTGTCCTTTCACTGGTATTAGTGACCCTGCTTTCTCTTGTGATTCCAGGTGTGGAGTAGATTGCTGCCTGGTGGAATTCTCAACCCTCAGGGTTGGACATCCACTCTTCCAGTTCAGAGGCTGAGGACTGGAGTGGGGGGCCTCCCACTCAAGTGTTGATGTTCCTAAAAGAAGCAAGTCATGAGAAAAACCAGGTTTCCCTGAGACTTCAATGATGTTAGGGAGTATATACTGGAATTTGTATTGCTCATCCAAGGTCTGTCAGTCAAAATGGGAAATAAGCAAAGCTCTGAAGCAAAGGAAAATGTTATAAATTGCATTTTTTAAAAATTTATTTTAAAGGAACTTTAGATTACATAAATGTTACATAAAAAATATAGGAGATTCCCATATGCCTTACCTCCTCCCCCTACCACACTTTCGACATAAACAACATCCTTCATTAGTGTGGTACATTTGTTACAATTGATGAACACATATTGAAGCATTGCCACTAACTGTGGATTATAGTTTACATTATAGTTTACACTCTGTCCTGCACAATTTTGTAAGTTATGACAAAATATATAATGGCCTATATCTGTCATTGCAACATCATGCAGAACAATTCCAGTGTCCCAAAAATGCCCCCATATTACACCTATGTTTCTCTCTCCCTCACCTCAGAACCTCCGGTAGCCACTGCCTCCACATCAATGATAAAAGTTCTTCCATTGCTAGGATAACAATAAGTCTGTAGTAGAATAATAGTAAGTCTACTTTAGTCCATTGTTCATTCCCCAATCTTGAGGATTTGGGGATGATGATGCCCACTCTGCCTCTATGTAAATTATATTTTAAAGCATTGGGGAACAATTTGGCTATAAGCCAGTAATTAAAGAATGAAATTCTTGTGCAAAACTGCATGGTCACAGTGCAGATTAATTAGAAATAGCCTTCAAAGAGATCTTTTAAATGTTATTTTACTGTTAAACTTATTTTGTAAGAGAATGAAAATTATAAGTAACATTAGTGAGTTGTGTGTTTATGTCTACTCTCTATTTGTGCCTGCCTATTTGTTCCATGTATATCTTCATACATCGGGATGGTAATATCAAGTTAACAACTGAAAATTCTTAAAAGAGCTCTATTCAGATTGTTAAAAATTAAATATTCAATGATATATGTGAATAAGTATTCTTGGAGCCCAAATTAGGCTAAGCAGGATAGAAAGGTCAATAGAAATCTGAATATAGAAACTTTTGGGAAAGGGAAGATTTTCCTGAGCTCTTTGACCTACCCAGCTCCCAGGACCTTCTCTTTGCAAGAGCAATGAGGGAGGGACTAGGTGTGGCAGATTAAAACTCCATCTTCTATGCTGGAGAATTAAGAATCAGTTTGCCCTATAATTCCCCAATTTAAACCTTTTACCAGCCTTAAAATAAGAGCGGTTAATAATCCTATTACCAAATTTCAGTGAGGAAAGGAAAGGTCCTTGAAAGCTATGGAAAGATCTTTTCTAAGTTATAATTAAAACAAATTAAACAATTGTAATATATTCTAGAACCTAGCAGTCAGTATGCTTTTAAGATTATTCACAGTTTTAGAATTTTATTAAAAGAAGTTTTAGCCTCCTGTAAAGGAAGGAAAAAGAACATTCCTTGCATAAACTGTAATGCTTTCAATCTTATTTAGCTTGGGTGTTATCTCCCTAGGTTTATTAAATATCAATTAAATGAATTAACATTATATGTATTAAATCTTTAAGATGATGAAAATTGTAAGTTCATGGTTTAATGAAATTAAGATAAAGGTAAATTTCATTGGTGACTATTTGTAATTTAATAAGCTTATTTAAAGGTAAAGTAACTTCTAGTTAATTATAAGAAGTTTGTAAAAGCTTCTTACAAACTGAAGCATTTAAATGGCTAATTCCAGGAAGCCATTAATTAGAAACCTAAATTGATAATAATAACAAAAAGTAATTTCATAACAGGAAAACCTGTCAGAGGCCACCTCAATCTGCATATTTAAGTGGCAGTAAGGAAAGATAACCTTGATTCCATTGGTAATCTTCAGTTTTCATAAAATAATTGAGAAAGTAGTTTTTCCTGTACTGCTAAAGCAAAACACCTGTTAATGTCATCATGGTAAAGGTGTAAAAGTAAAAAGCAAAGTACTAAAATAGTAAAATTCATTTGATATGTTAAATACATTGCATTGGAAGTGTTTAGAAAGTGTATAAAAATCAAAAGAGATAGATTACAATATCGTCAAACTCTCATACTTTCAAACCAGCCTTTAGTACACTGCATGTTGCCTCTCCATTTGAGTTATTGGCTAGGTTGGTCACTGACCCCTAAAACAATAAATGTATCCACTACATATCTGGTTATGCTCCTGAAGTGGATGGAGAGTATGTTGCAGTTTCAGACTCCTGCAGCAGCCAGCAATGGCTCAATATGGCCAGAGGTACAATGGACATTGCCTCCATAGTGGTTCTGTTTTATAGTGCCAAAGGGTGCTATGCATCAGGCTGGTGAAACACTGGAGCCTTACCTTCCTAGTCTCTCTCTAGAATCAACTGTGCTGCAGCATGCTGGCTGAGAGAAGGACATACCAAGTGGAGCAAAAATTACCAGAGCACTGTTAGTAGAACTTAAACAAACACAATTGGCATTATGGCCTGCTCCCATGGAGAGATAACATGTATGATATTGTAAACCTGGAGCTTAGATCTGTTAATTGCAACTCAAAGAGGAACTTGTGTATTGATTAATATTAAGTACTGTACCTATATGCTTTATGATTATAATGATATCTTTTCTATTCTAGATTCCTAGAGTTAACCAATAGCATAAAATAACTCAAGGAAGAATGTTGTTTCCCATCAACTTCAGAAGGATGCAGACTCTGAAGGCACCTGGCCTTTCTTATTCTCATGGTCCAGTATGTCATGGCTGGCCCCCTTTTTGAGCCTGCTTACCACCATCTTCTTTATCCTTTTAGTGGAGCTATGTATCTTCAAAATTTTAACTAAGTTTATTTCTTCCAGAATTAGCACCTTCCCAAACAAGATATTAGTCAGGTGGAGATTTCATCCAGTTCTTACCGTGGTGTTGGGCCTGTTTTTCCTCGACCTCAATAGAATAGCCAGAGAGGTTTATGCCCTGTAAGGCAGGGAATACTGCCCTAACCAGCAGGAAGTAACTACAGAAGAATGACCATCACCCCTCAGCACCCCCTTAAAAATAAGGGCATGAACTCTCTGACGGGGGAGTTGAGGCAGGTTAGTACAGGGACACAAGGAAATAACAAGCCACAACATGGCTGACAGACAACATGGCTGATAGACAATATGGCCACGAGACCCTGCTGAGACCTTGACCTTGAGGTCCCAGTTGAGGATAATTTCAAACAGGCCTCCCCGTTGGTCCCAGATAACCCCATGCAAAAGGACTCACCATTGGTCCCCACCATTGGTGGGGTAACCAATAAGAGCTGGGGCCCCTCCTCTTAGCATTAGCAAAGGGAGGAGTAATTAATAGTTTAATAAAGGTAACTGCACAAGCCAAATCGCTCTTTCTGCCTAGAGGAGCCCACATCAAATCTCGGTGCATATTTCCATCCTTCTCTCCTGTTTTTCTCAGCAAGCTCTGTTCTTTCCCACCATTTCTCAATAAATTCTTTTTACTGGCCTAACTAAACTAGCGTGTTCTAAAGTTCTTTTATACAACATAGCCAAGAACCTAGAGTAATCCAACACTTCTCCGGCTTCAACAGAAAGCGTGGTTTTAGCAGTGTCTGTGTGCAAGATGCCTATGCTTGGCAACCTTGGAGTCCTCTTGAGATCAGTTCTATGGCCTGTTATTGGATGTAGTCTCTGGCCACATGGTCTAATCCTCAATTTCCAGCAATCCTCTGAGCTATCCATATCCTCTAATAAATTTATTTTCTACTTAAATCAGCCATAATTGTTTTCTCTTGCTTACTACTAAGACCCCCCATTAAAAGAGTACTTTTTCATCTTCCTCAAATGTCTTCCTCTGCCTGATGACCTTGAAACCATTTTTGATGTTTGTTATCTTGGTACACTTTAGAATATTTCAGTGAAATATGAATGTGTTTGAAAGTTAACTTTAATCTGTACACTCCAGGGTGGTTAATTAGCATACGAAAGACACTAATCAGGAATCTTTACTACAGAGTTGGATGCACAATTGCTTCAAATATCACTATGTAAATTTACACTAGAGGTACTTTAGCATAATGGATTAGAAATAATTTTTTTGTTGTGGAATTGAGAGGCATGGAAATAAATGGCTAGCTAGAAACATTGTCCAGGCACCTCTGTACTTTCATAAATTTGGTATAAGCATCTTTTGAGTATAGCTGAACCTTGAGAATGGTTCTCTGATGTAGGCTGCTCTCTAGTCCTTTACTGCAAAAAAAGATTGTCACATGACTCAACCGTCACATTTGTCTCCGAGTAAACTTTTAACTCCAGATGCCTAAAACAACAGAACACAGGGACTGTAACAAATCTACAGAACAATTGTATAACTGTTTTTGTGTCTGCTTGCTAATAAATATTTGTGTAGTAGCATTTCATCTGAGACTTTCATCTTTTTTCATTATAGGACACCAGGTAGTAGCCAGGGAGGAGACAAGTATCTCTCATCAATCTTTAGTTGTTGAAGACTACCACTATTTACCAAAAGAACCTGACATTTGTGAAAGACCAAGTGTTCATTTTCAGCCACATTTCTTTCACTCATTATTTCCTTTCAACTTCCATTGCCATGACCCTAGTTCGAGTCCTAACACTTGAATTAATTCTGTAACATCTTCTATGCTTACCCCCCTGACTAATATACTCAGAACAATACTCTATGTCACTTCTTGGGTGAAAATGAGTAACATCTATAAGCTGTAGGATAAAGTCCAAACTGCTTAGTCTGGTACCTGTGGCCCCTCTGATCCAGAAGTGCAGAGTCTGCCGGGAGTCGCCATTTTTAGCTCCAGGGCCTGATCTAAATGCTTTGCAGTCTTATTTTAAACTACTTACTCACCAGAGGCAGATTTAACAACAGAGCTTAAGCTTTAGGGCCTCTCACTTGCCAGGATCCTTTTATGAACAAGGGAGGGTGCCCAACAATGTAGTTAATGAGTGTTGTCAACATGAAGAATATTTAAGATCCAAGATTTGTTATTATACAAGGACACTTGAAATGCCCTGAAAATTTGCAGCTCATGAATGAAAGAAATTTGAGTTTCTCAAATTTGACAACAGTCCTAAAAGTTTACATGATATGACCAATAACGGGTTGCAAAGCTGGAAGAACATTTTCTGACCTGTTGATAACAAAATACTAATTTCAATCAATCATGCTAGAGGAAAGACCAAACCTATTCTCTTTATAGAAAATGATGTTACAAAATCATTGTCATATGGAAAGACAAAGAGTCTGCAGATAAAATACAGAAAACAGTATCATAGAGGTGGGTCAGGTAGTTAATAAAAAGTACAATGAAATCTGTCTAGATTTTATGATGTTTATAAATTTTTTAAATTTTTTTGCTCATTTTAAACAAATTTCCACTTTCATACCTCATTTTGAATTTGTAATTTTGTATTCTTTTTCTTAAAAACGGGCCCCAAATTGTGTAAATTACAAGCCCAACAAACCCTTGGTTCCAACCCTATTGTGTTTCCAGCCCTCCAGTTTTACTTTATCTCTCACCCACTTCAAATCCTATATGTCCTTCAGGACACAACTCTAATACCACCATCTCCATAAAAATCTCTGGCTTTTACCAAAGACTGAATTAATCTTTAACTGTCACTGAAGTATTAAAGTAGTTATCTCAATAATTTACTCATTTCTTTGTGACATCTCTACTGCTATCAGAAATTCCTTAAATCCTTTATTAATATTGAGGGTTTTTTTACTCTTTAAGCCATGAAGTCTATGATATCTTCTTACCCCTCCAGGCTTCCCTTGTATATTACTGGCCCAAATTTGTTATTTCCAGGCTGTGTTAGTTTCAGTGCTATTTTCTTTTTTGGAGAGCTCTTCCACCAGTTCCTGATTAGTTTGGAATAATGCGTTTATAAATCCCTAGGTGCAACACTGAAGGCAAACAATGCATAGACATCCAATTACAACTGTATATTCACAGTGCTGATATTTGGAGAAATAGAAGAAATAGTGGAAGGGATAGGAATGTCTAGATTAATTGGAGCCATAAAGAAGCATTATGTATACATAATGATTTATTTTACTATTGCCTGATACTATATCCTGAAATTAGAAGGATCAGTGTCAGCTCCTGACACCTGCCATATCCACATCTAAGTATCTGGATGTAAATTAGTCTCCCATTTCAGTGATAGGAAATTTCAGGCTGTGGTTATTGATGGTAGTGCAATGACCTTAATTGCCTGGAACATTCATTCTTACCTGCTTCCATGCAGGCAAGGCCTGTATACTCCATGCCAGGAATTTTACCCAGAGGAGTTATTTCAGCTGAGGAATGCCTGTTGAAAATATAACCATGCTAATTAAAAAAAAAAAAAAAATCAAGGAAAGGAAGAGGGGCAGCATCCATAGCAGGAGACATAGATGATCCTATCACACATGCCAGTCCTCTGTGGCAGGGAGTCACTTATTTCTTCCTACAATCTCTCTTGTGTTCCTCCTACCTCTCTGTCAATTCTTCAATCTAGTCCTAAGGGTAAACTAACTCAGGGTCTCCATAGACCCTGGGCCTACTTCTTATTATTTCTGTGTAATACTTTCAGTTTACAAAGTGCTTTCACCTATATTATATAATCTAATCTTCACAAAAACCCTACGATGTAAATATTTTCATCACTTTTTTACAAATAAATTACCAAGGTCCAGAAAAACTACATTGTTCCAGGTCCTCACTGCTGTCTCAGAGCCAGGGACTTAAGTCTCAGTCTTTAGGCTTCAAGTCCTGGGCCATCAAGTGCAGCTATCTAAATATTCCCCCTCTGTTGGAGAACATGGGTATTTGTCTCATTACTGCTTTTCACATTAAGTAGGAAAAAGGTTACAGTTTTCAGCCCAGTCTTAGAATCATCTGGGAGATTTTTAACTTTCATCTATGCCCAGGCCCACCCCAGACCAATTAAATTAGAGTTTTGGAGTGAGCCCTAGGTACAGGTGTTTTTCTGTTTTTGTTTTAATTCCTCCATGTGATTCTAATGTGCAGCAATAACCACTGAGTTATTATATCAGTTAGTATACAACAGCACTACCTGGGAACTTGTTAGAAATGCAGCTTATTAGGCCCTACCCCTAGACCTACTGAATCAGATACTCTGAGGGTAGAGCCCAGAATTTAGGATTAGATTAAGATGTGTTTGTCAGAAAAATCAAAACAAAAGCACTTTAATAGCAATTTATTTCTCTCTCATATAAAAGAATTCTAGAAGTATGCTCCTTGGTGTTAGAGATTCTGGTTCTTTCTCTCTTGTTGCCCTGCCATTCCTAGGACATGCCTTCCTTTTCCTAGTTCCAGATGGCATCTTAATCTCCAGCTGTCATTTCTGAATTCCAATCAGCTTAAAGGAGAAAGTGCAAAAATGGTCATGTATTACCCTCCTCCTTTCCTACTTTAATGATATTTCTTGGAATTTGTATAAAATACGTCAACTTATATCACATTGACCAGTATTTAGTATTTAGAGAGTCTGGGAAGTGTGGAAATTTTTTGGGTGGCCAAATGCCCATCTAAAAATCAAGGTTCTGTTTCTGAGGAAGAGGGGAGAATTAATATTGGAGGACAACAAGCAGTCTTTGCCAGAGTTTCTTAACTATATCTGCTCCTTCCTGATTTCACAGCTTCTTGTTACATGAGATAATAAGCATCATGATTGGTAGCTGTAGCTACTTCCTGCTAGTTAGGGGGAGTAGGCCGTACCTGACAAGGTGTAAAACCCTCTGGCTATTCTATTGTGGTTGAAGGAAGACAGTTCTGCACCCTCGTTGGAACTGAATGAAATCCCCACATGACTAATAAGGCGTTGATTTGGACCATGAGAGTGAGAAAGGCCAGGTGCCTTCAAAGGCTGCATCCTCCCTAAGTTGATGGGAAACAATATTCTTCCTTGAGATCTTTTATGCTATTGGTTAACTCAAGACTTTTACCATGTTTGTTATCCCTCTGCATATGATCTTCCACCATTATCCAATTTGTAACAGGTGAACCCTGAATCTGATTTACACATTCCTAGGCACAAGCAGATAATCTCTGTCAGTGGTCAGGGGGCGCCACTTGCCTCTCTGTCTCCTGGCCTGGGTCATCAAATAACGTTACCAAATGGCTCTAGGTTCTTGGCTTATGTTGTATAAAAGAATTTAAGGACACTCCAGAGGGTAGGCAAGGGAGTAAAGAGTCTATTAAGAAACAAGAAAACGAGAAAAGTACATGGTCCATGCCGAGGCATGGGCTGTGGCATACTGCAGGGTGAGCTGCACCCCATTTTAACCACTTTCAAGTGTACAATTCAGTGATATGACTTACAGTCACAATATTGTGCTACGATCACCACCATCTATTACCCAAACTTTTTCATCATCCCAAACAGAAACTCCGCACCCATTAAGCAATAGTTCCCCATTCTTCCTGTCCTCTCATTGCCCACCTTCTGGTAACCTGTAAGCTACTTTCTACCTTCATAAATTCTAGGTATTTCATATAAGTGAAGGATACTTTGATTTTTTCTAAAAAAAAAATAATACAACCATGAGTGATTGGGCTTATTGTAGTTGTGCTATATTACATTTCTGATTATCACCTTGGAATAAATTCCTAGATAGATTAAAGAATATGAACATTTTAAAGCTCTCAAGTCATACTGATGATTTTCTTGCCAGAACAGATCCATTTCGTGCTTCAATTAGCAGTGAATGATACTTTTTTTTTTTGGCAGCAGAAAGTTTATTATTATTATTATTGCTAATTTTCATTTAACATTTTGAAGATAATGAACTTTTTTCTTCTTGCAATCCAAAGATGCTGATGAAAATTCTAATGTTAATTGATTGCCGTTTCTCTCTAGATAATATTTTTTTATCACTCTTAGCTTTTAGGAAATTGTCTTTATCTTAAATGTTCTGAAATTCCATTATATTATGTTTAAGTACAGGAAACTCTATATTTTTTATTTGGCAAAAAGTCAGTCCTTTTTTACTGAAGGATTCTGATTATTCCTAAGTTCTGGGAAAATATTGGCCACTGGTTTTTTTCTTGTATATTCTTGTATTTCCTTCCTTCCCTTTTCTCTAGTCTCCTATTTGGAGCTCCTATTGGAAGTATATATAGATTTAATGTTTCTTTCATATTTTTAACCTCTTTATTTCATTATATTGCTTTCTGGGATAATGCTTCCATTTAATTTTATTACCATTTTACTAATTTACTACTTAGCTTGCATTTGTGGGGTCTTTTTTTTTACCCCCTTTTCCTAAGTCTTTAGTTTCTTTTTTTAATTTCTGCTTTTGAAATGTCTATTATCTTTTTATGATCTATTTCTCATTTTAGGGCATTTCTCTCCTTTATCTTTTGAGGATATTAAACGTACATGTTTTAAGTCCTTCTGAATGTCCACTTCGTTCAGATAAAGAATTTGTTTTCTTTTGTTCATGATTTTGACTTTCTTCTTGTGTTAGGAATTTCTTGGTTTTCCACAGAAGCTTCCTGCTGTGATCTCAGCTCCTGCCTGATTTAGCCTCTTGTGGATTTGGCTTACTGATAAAGTTTTTCTCTGAGTTACTGTTATAGTTTTTTTTTTTTTTTTG
>JAQZBX010037145.1:0-23907 GCA_029593785.1 Cabassous unicinctus | reverse complement strand
GTTTGAAATTATACAAAGCAATTTCTCAGATCATAATGGAATGAAGCTGGACCACATAATAGATGTGAAAGGGAAAATTCACAAGTGTGTAAAAGCTAAACAACACAATCCTAAACAATCCATGGGTCAAAGAAGAAATTGCAAGTGAAATTGGTAAATATATTGTGATGTATGAAAATGAGAACACAACTTATCAAAACATGAGATACAGCCAAGGCAGTCCTGAGAGGGAAATTTATATCCCTAAATGCCTATATCAAAAAATAAGAAAGCTAAAATCAAAGATCTGAGAGAACAACTGGAGTAACCAGAAAAAAAACAGCAGCAATTCCCAAAGCAAGCAGAAGGAATGAAATAATAAAGATTAGAGCAGAAATAAATGAAATTGAGAATAAAAAAATGGTAGAGAAAATAAACAAAACCAAAAGCTGGTTCTTTGAGACGAGCAAAAAATTGGCAAATGCTTAGAAGACTAACAAAGAAAAAAGATAAAAGATGCAAATAAATAAAATCAGAAATGAAGAGAGGTGAACTTATGACTGACTGCACAGAAATAAAATTATCATAAGAGGATATTATGAGAAACCATATGACAACAAGCTAGACAACCTAGATGAAATTGATAAATTCCTAGGAAATCACAACCTACACTGATACTATAAGAAACACAGGAACTTAACAAATCAATATCATTTAAAGAAATTGAATCAATTATCAAAAATCTCCCAAAAAAGAAATATCGAGGACTAGATGGCTTCAGAAGTGAATTTTACCAAGAATTAACACCAGTCTGTTTCAAACTCTTCCAAAAAATTGAAGAGGAGGGAAAATTTCACATTTTGTGAAGCTAGCATCACCATAAAACCAAAACCAGATAAAGATACTACAAGAAAGGGAAATTACAGACCAATCTCTCTCTCTAATGAACATAGAGGCAAAACCTCTCAACAAAATACTTACAAGTAGAATCCAACAGCATATCAAAAGACTTATATAACACATCCTAGTGGAATTCATTCCTGATAGGCAAAGGTGGTTCAACAAAAGAAAGTCAATTAATGTAATACATCACATTAACAAACTGAAGGGAAAAAAATCACATGGTCATCTTAATCAATGCAGAAAAGGCATTTGACAAAATCCAGCATTGTTTCTTGATAAAAAAAAAAAAACACCTAGAATGATAGAAATAGAGGTAAAATTCCTCAACATGATAAAAGGCATATATGAAAAACCCACAGCCAACATCGTACTCAATGGGGAAAGGTTTAAAGCTTTCCTTTTTAGATTGGGAATGAGACAAGGAGGCCCACTGTTACCTCTGTTATTCAACATTGGGTAGTTTTAGCTAGAGCAATTAGACAGGAGAAAATTAAAAGCATCCAGGTAAGAAAATAGGAAGTAAATCTCACTCTTAGTGGATGGCATGATCCTATATTTTAAAAATTCTGAAATGTCTATGACAAAGCTGCTTGAGTTAATAAACAAGTTTAGCAAAGTGGCAGGATAAAAGAAAAACATTTAAAAATCAGTAATGTTTATGTACACTAGTATTGAACAATCTGATGAGGAAATCATGAAAAAATTTCCATTTACAATAGCAATAAAAAAACTCAAATACCTAGGAATCAATATAACCAAAGAAGCACAGGACCTGAATTCAGAAAACTACAAAACAATGCTAAAATAAGTCAAAGATGATCTAAGCAAATGGAAAGACATTCTGTGTTCATGGATTGGAAGATTAAATATCATGAAGACATCAATCATTCCACAAATGATTTCTAGATTCAATGCAAAAGCAATCAAAATTCAAAAACCCACTTTACAGAAATAGAAAAGGGAATTATCAAATTTATTTGGAAGAGAAAGTGCTCCCAAATAGCCAAAAACTTTCTAAAAATGAGGAGTGAGGTGTGAGGACTTTCACTGCCTGACCTTTAAACATGTTACAAAGCTACAGTGGTCAAAACAGCATGATATTGGCAAAAAGATAAACACATCAATCAGTGGAATAGAATGATGTCCAGAAATAAATCCTCACCTCTATGGTCAACTGGTTTTTGACAAAACTACCAAATTTATGTTAACAGGACAAAACAGTCTCTTCAACAAATGGCACTGGGAACACTATATATCTATAACCAAAAGAATGAAAGAGAAACCCTATCTCACTCCCAATAGAAGAATCAACTCACAATGGACCAAATACCTAAATATAAAAGCCAGGACTATAAAACTACTAGAAGAAAACATAGGGAAATATCTTAAAGATCTTGTAATTGGTGGTGCTTTCTTGGAGCTTACACCCAAAGCAAAGCAATAAAAGAAAAAATAATAAATGGGAACATCTCAAAATTAAACACTTTTGCACCTCAAAGGACCTTGTCAAAGAGTGAAAAGGCAGCTGACTCAATCAGAGAAAGTATTTGGAAATCACATATCCAATAAGCGTTTAATATTCATGATATAAAAAGAGATGCTACAATTCAACAATAAAAAGGAAAATGAACTGATTAAAATAGGCAAAAGAATTGAACAGACATTTGTCCAAAGGAGAAATACAAATGATGTAAAAACAGATGAGAAAATCTTCAACATCACTAGTGATTAAGGAAATGGAAATCAAAGCTACAACGAGATATCATTTCACACCTATTAGAATGGCCACTATTAAAAAGACAGAGACCTACATGTGTTGGATGTGGAGAGGTAGGAACACATTCATTGTTGGTGGAAATGTAGAATTGTAAAGCCAGGTCAGTCAGGGTGAGACAGCAGAACCCAGGACACCATCTGGCCCCTTTTCCTCCACCCCAGGCTGGAGCTGGAATACTGAAGCACAGGGCCTTCCAGATCTGAGGCTATCCTCTGACCCACTCCCTGTTGACTCCATCCAGAGCCAGGTGTATGCATGAAATAGCAGGGGGTTTGTGGGCACAAACACAGACCACTAAACTAATACCTCTATTTCATTTCTTAGTAATCCTTTTCTGGTTTTTACATTATACAGTATAAATTTGGGTACCTCAAGCTTTCTTTCCTCTTAAAAGGGATTCTAGCACTTGAACTAGAATCTTAACTAGAAGAAGAAAAAATATGCTTTCTTACCCCATAGCTTCAGGGAAACAGATTCTCTTCTGCCCAATAAAACTCTCCTCATTGATGTCATTCCTAGCAAAGGAGTCCTTTGAGTCACCTGGACTTCAAGGTGGTCATTAGATCCTGTGAATAAAACCTTCAGCCTCCAACCCATTCTCATTCTCAATGGTAATCTAACCTGCTAACTCAAAGCCTGGGTAATAATATTTAAAGTAATCTTGCTTGGGAAAGTTAAATACTTACTTTGTCTTGTGCATGCACAGAGGTGAACCAAAACTATGACTATGCTAGATATGTTTTTTATTTAAATTGAATTCCAAGGTCTTTCTCATTCAAATGTGTAAATGATAATTTCTGGATAGCTGCAGAGATCTGACCCCATATGACTAGGGAGGGGACACTTGGATTCACTCAGCATGACTGTGATGCTCAACAGACCTGGAGGAGTGGCCCTGCTAGTCTGACCCTCAGTGGGCTCAGAAGCTCAGTGGGCTCAGAAGCTGAGAAGCTTCTCAGCTTCTCAGAAGCTGAGAAGTGGTCACAGAAGCTGACAAGGAGCTCAAACTCCCCTAGGGAGCTTCCAGCCAATGTTCAGATTTAATGCAAGTTTGATTGTTCAGCCCATGTGACAGGATGGCCTAGAGGCCAACAGTCAAAAGTGGACAGGTAGAAAGGGCCTCCTGTTCTCAGGTCTCTTCATTGATATCTGTGTGAACTCAATAAGTAGATGGGATCATACATTTATAAAGCTTTGTAGATTAATCCATGCCTTTGCTGACTTCTTCCCCCCGGACCAATGGGAGAGGGTTCTTTCAGAATGGAAAACCACTGACCCTCATGTAGAAGCCAAGTAGAAGGGGCCACATTGCCCACAGCAAGAGACCTGAGACCTAGAGCTGTTGGAGGGCAGCTTTTCCTGAGGAAGAGCAGCCCCAGGAGACCTCAGGGCACCTCACTCCCTCCATTCCCCTTGCTCAACAGTCACTGCTGAGACACCTGTTCTATGCCAGAAATGAAAGTAACCTCTTCACATTGGGAATCAAGCCAGCAGGGCCTTGCTGTCCCACCCAGCAGAGCCTGAGCACGGGGAACCCTGGGTCAGTGCATGACTACTTTGGCCAGCTGGGCTTTCTGGTTGGTCAAGGAGTCTCAGTGTTAAGGAAGGATTCTTTGTCAGAGACTGAGTGAGATATACTCATGCTCTAAATGTGGGTCACTGCTGGGTGACTCTCACTGCACTCTAGGCCAGGGGAAGTCCAAAGATGCAGTAAAAGTTCATCCTCTGCCATATTATGTTGCACTAGATTTATTAAATGTTTCTAAATGATGTCTCTGCTCTCAGGAGACTTCCAGTTGTGTAAGTGAAACTTGTGAGATACCAATGTCTTCTGCAATGTCCTGGACTAGATTTGGGACCTGCCATTTCTGTCTTTGAGGAGAAATCACAGACATATTTGTGATTAATTTAACAAATCATGTCCATGGACAGCTGTGCCATATCACCAAGGCACTAGGCTTCTGGGAGCCAGAGTTTATGCTCTGCCCCCCACCTGTCTTGAAGAGGCCACCATGAGTGTCTGGGTGACATCTGGAGCCCTGGGGAAATGGAGGATAACTGAGAAATATCTACATCTGAAAACTCATAATTGCCCCACAATTGATCTGGACATCCCCATTCTAGAAGAAGCCAAGGAATGATGTTCAAAATCATTAACAAGGTGGAGGCTGGAAGATGGGACAGGGCCCTGGAGGCTCAGGGCAAGACCAAGGGTTAACCCCTTAGGTCCGGATCACAGGGACACCCAGAGAGGAACTTCAGATGAGCTCAGGGCAGAGACTGTACCACCTGGCTTGGAAGGGATGCAGTGTTTAATTGGTAATACTATGCCCTACTTGTCTGTAGGTCATGAGACTTAGTGACCACCTCCTTCCCACATCCCAGACATGTAACATATTTCATTTCTCCTCAGCAAACAGGTTATGTCCGAGACCCTCTGGCCATAACCACAGTACAAGCCTGGACAAAAACCTCCACCATCCCAGGAGCTGTGAGTTCTAAGGGCTTGGGTCCTGGTGTCTCTTTTAGGATATATCAGTAACAAGATGACTGAGTGTGTAAACTGGTGAACTCTTCAGACAGTGGACCTGAGAACTAAATGGCTGAAGCATCATCTTGGCCAGCCAGGAAGATTGTGAGTTTTCTTTCCATGGTAAGGAATAAGGACAGTGATCCAGACACCAGAGCTCACTGGTAATAATCAGGGCCCAGTCAGAGAGGAGTGGCCTTCAAGGACCTCACAGAGAGGCTGGAAACCTTCTGGGGAATTTCTGGGTTAAAGCAAATTGTGCAAAGAATGCTAGAATGCTAGAAGTCCCAGATCACAGGGAGGAATAAAGCTTATGAAATGAGGTCAGTTGTGGCTTTGGAAGCTGCATCACAAATGTTCCCTTGAAATGAATGTAGAAGGAAAAGGAATTCTGAGGTCAGAGACCTAGATCCCAGAAGGATTCAAATCTAAGAAAAAGGATGGGCCATGGGACCCCTAGAGGAGAATTAATGGTGCACAGTATTTCCTGCTCATAGGCCATTTACTAATAATCTTCCTCTGGCCTTTTTCTTTGCACATTGTAAGTTTTGACATTTTTACATTCCTCCACCCCTGCTTCCCCACCCACTGTTGATACAATTCCAGAGTTCCTCTTGAAAGCTATGATTCCCTAAGTGGTGGTGATACAAACCTCTGCACCAGAAACAGAACATATTCCCTCTACCTTCAAAGCTGTAAAGTGGACACAATTTTCTAGGTCAAGAAATTGTCCTGTTACTGTGATTTTTGCAGATACATTTTTAACTTTATTTTTTATATTTAATAATTGAAAATATAAACAATATAAAATATAAACATATCCATGTTTTAGAGGATGTTGCTATGCCCTGTGAAAGCTCCTTCAAATATAAATTCCAAGAGTTCTGATGGCCGGTCTCAGCTGTGCACTGTGCTGGCATGTAGTAGATGTCCACAAGTATCCAGAGGATGAGGGATATAAACAGAATCCATTTTCCTGCCCCAGACTTCCCTGGGACCTCATTGCACCCCAACCTCTAGCTTGAGTGTAACATACTGCCTTATTCTCTGCAGGTGAGAGGTTGGTCTCTTCTTCCCACTAACACTATTTTTGTGATGAGCAAGGTACAGCCTAGTCCACACCCACAGGCAGCTGCGCACCCATGACTGAGGTTCCAAGAAGACTTCTGAACCAGTTTCTCAGCAAACCTCATTGCCTTGACCATTGATTGTGGTTTGGGGGCAGTCAAGGATGGGGAAAGAATGGCCTAGAAGTGGTGGTAGTGGAGATGAGTTCTCTCAAAGGCTGTCTCTGAGATCCTAGCCTCCCTTTTCTCCTGAATGCTCTGAGCAAAATCCAAACCTCTCTTTGACACTTTTGCCCTTACAGGAGGAAGCCCGTTGGATCAGCCTTCTAGTGGAAACCATCAGATGTGTGGGACAAAAGTTTCAGCTTTTCTCTTCCTCAGTCAGAGTCCCCCACTCACATTCTCCATTGCTCAGTAGACAGGAGACTTCCTACCTGACCCAAACTCCACTCTCCTTACCAGTTGGTTATCAGGGCCCTGTCTGGCTGTCACCACAGGGATGACTCCATATAGAGTTCTTCTCCCCATATTTGAAAAAGAACTCTGCACTGACCTCCAGCTCATGAGGAAAAAAGATGACAGGATGGTTCCAAAGCTGCAGATTAACATCTGGGCAGATGATCACCAATGCAGCACTCTCCTTTCCACCCTGTCAGCAATGAGCAGGTTGTGAACATAAGCCAAACAAATTTCTAACCTCTTAGAAAACCAGCTCATGTCAAGGGTCTGTCCACTCTCATGCCCCTTCCAACTACCCAGCCCTCCCTAACTCAAACACATTGAGAATGGGAAGTGCTGTAAGGATTCCTAGGAAGGATCAGAATATTTGCCCAGCCTTCATTTCACTGCCTTGTGATACGTTTTACCTTTGGGTGTCTTTTGGTAAATGGCCAGAGTCTTCTGTGGTGGGGTTGAACCAATTCCATTCCTGCAGCTTTAAATAGGTTCTCCCTTCCAGTTTTCCTGAGGTGAGAGCCTTGGGATGCTGGGAAACTATAAGAAAACATCTTGTTCTCCCAAGCATCTCTGTCCAAGTGAGCTGGATTAGAGGCTGTCTTTAGAATATGGGTGCCTGGTTACCAGAGTTCCAAGTTCTGTTGGGTTATATCTCCAAGGAGTAGGGTTACTTCTTGAGGTCCCATTACCTGTCTGACTTCCTTGGATAAAACCTCTCCTAAAGCTGATGCCTCTTTAACCTTCTCTCTTATGTCATCAATTTAACTCTAAAATTATACAAACACTATTCTCCCTGCAGTACATGGAAAAGGACTGGGAAATTCAGGATCCCAGTATTGAGGAGGTAGGGCTGGCTTCAAACCTCTCTCCTTTTCCTACCATATATGTGTACCTAGACAAGTCATTGTGCCTCTTGGGCCTCTGGAGTTTCCTCACCAGAACCATAAGAATCATTCTAGCTTCCACACCCTAGTGGCTTTAGCAGATATATATGGAATAATCTCTGTAAAACTCATGAGCTAATGTGACACCACTAATACATCAGTTTTAGTGGTGGAAGAATTACATGAAGGAATGGGAAGCAGCAGGGATTTCAACTTAAAACAGGCCTCGTTCTTAATGATGTGATCATGGAAAATTAACTTAACTTCTTGGTTTCATTTCCCAGTCCCCAACATAAGGGCCTTGAAATTCAATGAAAATCAGATATCACTATCTGAATCAAACCCTTTAATGGCTGCCCATTATATTTAGAGTCAGATTAAGTGTCTCCTTTTAGTTTATGTCGTGGAAAGCCTCCAAACAGCTTCCAAGGATCTCTGCCTCCTGTTATACAGGTTATTGTCTAATCTCTTCCTCTTAGGTGTGAACTGAATTTAGTGAATCTCTTCTTCTCAATAGAATATGGTCAAAGTAATGATATATCATTTCCAAAATTGATAAACAAAACACCTGTGATTTCTGTCTTGCTAAATCTGTCTTTTGCTATATCTCTATCTCTCTATCTATATTCTCTTACTTTATCATATATATCACTCTGGGGAAACAGGCTATGATGTTCAGAGGCCCATATGGCAAGAAACTGAGGGAGAGTCCAGATAAAAGACAGAAAGGAATTCAAGCTCTCAGTCCAAACTGCCAATAACACATGAGTGACTTTGGAAGCAGATCCTTCCAAAATCAAGCCTCCGTTGGGACTACTCTTCAGTCTGGGAGAGATATTGGAGCAAAATAACACAGCATAGCCTTGCCTGAATTCTTTGCTCACAGGAACTGTACAATAATAAATATTTGTTGTTGTAAGCCAATAAATTTAGTCACAATGTTGTCACATACTAATAAATAACTAATATAATCTACCAGGCCCCAGGGGATGTCCCTCCCTTCCTCCCTCCTTCCCCACCTCTCCTCACCTCCTTTCTAACCTCCTCTCAGACCAAACTCACTCAGCCTCAGTCTTCAAATTTGTGCCTTCTTCTGGCACACTGTTCACACACTGATGCAGGGCTGGCTCCTGTTACTTATTCTGGATCCATCAGAAATGCCACCTCAGTGACTTCTTTCATGTCCACCCAGCTAGTGTCTCCCAGAATCCCCTCTTGCAGCATGCTTCTTGGTTTTCTGTTGGGGAGGCAAATCTGAAACATCCAATTTCATGTCCTCCTCTGATTTAATAAACCTCTTTCTCTGAGTGACAAAACTCAGTGTGGTAGTCAATTCTCTGGGCTAGGCATGGAACCAGAGTATCTGTGAGGGGACCCCCTAAAGTTTGGCAACCCACTTGGGACCCAGTGGGCTCTGAGAGCATTGTTGCCTGGTGGACTCATTCACCCCCAAGGTGGGGAAACCTTGAGCTCGGCTCTGTGTCTGCAGGAGCACCTTGTTTTCAAAAGCTGGTATCATGATTCCTTTGTCTCTGGCATTGAGGATCTTGAAAGCAGCCAGTCAGGAAGGAAACAGGCAGCACATGAGATCCCTGCAGGCTCAGTGAATACTGATTTTCTTATCAAAATTATTAGTTGTTCTCTAGAGTGAAGGTTTAATATCCCACTGAAGCTGTAGGTGCCCAGACTCCCCATGGTCCTTGGTTTTGGCTTAGGTTTGGAGCTGGGTGGGCCTGGGATTGTAGATTAGAATTCTACACCTGAATCCAGCCCCTATGTATAGGAGAGATACCTCCCATTGGCATCCTGGTTGAGTACTAAAATTCTGATGAATAAACTTAAAGTGTAACTCACCCAAGTATTGACAGGGAGTCACAATGGACAATAAAAAGAGCTTTAGAATGAAATAAAAGAGTGATCCTCTGGATTGCATCTCAAAACACTGGGAACAATTTGATTATGAACCCATATTACTAAAATAGAATATTTCTGAGTAAAAGTGAATGGCCACATATAAATTAGAGCATGGCCAGGAATGTCCACCAAAGGAATCTCTTGAATATAATACTATTTTGCAACTAGAAATATATTATAAAAGGCTTAGTAAATGGGATGAAATACAATACATTCAATGTTTTGGACATGATGTGATGTTAGCAAGTCACAGGCCTAGTACAATCTGCTAACAAAGCAAAGAAAATAAACTACACCCTGATTTTAACCCCTCAGATAAAGTGCTGGTCTTGTTCCTTGTTTCCACTGCTCCTCCAGCACATTTTGAAGGAGGAAGAGAAGAGGGGGAGGGTGACCCTGAACTGCCCTTAGATGCTCCAGAAATGGCTTCCCCACCTTTTATTCAGAGTGATACCCAATTTGGCCAGGGAACACTCCCACACATGGGCAATTACAACTAAAGTGGGTGCCAGTTGGGATTGTTAATCAAGGCCATCCAAGAGGATACTTGTTTGTACAATTCATTCTCCACTTCAGACTTGTAAAATTGGAAGAATTGTGTTTAAAGTTACAAGGAAGATGCCAAGAAAATGAAAAATATATTCAATTCTTATTGCAATTTCTATTCCTAGTTGGGTAGCTATACAGGTCTTATTGAATATGTTATTAATTTTGGAAGAATAATAGTGCTAGGAAAAGACCATGACCAATATAATGACCTGGAAGATGCAGAATTAGAGAGGCATTAAGATCACTTCTCTCATAGAAAAATCACTTCTCTCCTAGAAAAATACTTAAAGGACAAGTGGAAACTGTCTGGAAGGCTGTTCTGGGGCTAGGGACACCAGGGGAAGGCTAGACACCACCCAGAAGAGATAGGGATGAAGGAAAGCAGTTTTGGCTGGCTGGAAAAATCCCTTGAGTAAAGCTGCAGTAGCAGCTGCTGATTCCCATTCTCCCACCCTCAGAACAAAAAGCAAGGAATCCACTGGCCCCTGGCATGTTGCTGCAGACTGAGGGGGTTGCAGGGGCCCTTTTCCCAAGACAGGGGAGAGGGAGGGACACAGGCTTCAGCAAATTCAGATTTTTGTCAGCGAACTTGGTTTACTGCATTGGAAGGATCTCACACTTCCAGGCTCGGTGGGGCCACGATATTGTCTGCCCTTAGAGCCCACAGGGAATGAAAGATAATTTACTTCTTAACACTCTTCCTCTTGTCATGAGCTTGTTCTTGAGGACACAGAGTAAGGGAGTGTGTGGCCAGTGAAGGGATGAGAACAGCTTCTGAAAAAGTTTGTGAAGCTTGGCCCACCCTAAGGCTAGCACTTCTGTCCCACCCATGGAGTTACAGTGAATGCATTTCCACCTAGCATCTGGAGTTGGGGCTGACAGGTCTGCCAAAGATCACCATCTGCTGGCAGGCCAGAAAAGTGCATGAAAAGAAAGTAAATAAATAAATAAAGAGACAATCAAATGCCCTTAATGCCTCCTTCCCCAAGGCCCTTGGAAACTAACCTGCACCTCATTACTGGGTACCCAGCTCTGGTTTGAGCAGTGAACAGGGCCAATCCTCAGTACACAGAACAAGCGGAACCAAGAATCAAAGAACAACAGTAGCACCCAGCTACTTAACAGTAAATCCTTTGGCAAGAGGGAGAAACTGAACATCAGAGTAAATTCAGCACGATGATCAGATGCCAACACATCAGCAAAAAATTACAAGCCATACTAAGAAAAAAATATATGACTCAGGCAAAGGAACAAATCAAAGTCCCAGATGAAACAGAGGACTTGAAGCAAGTAGTGGATGAGTTTCATACAAATCTCCTAAAGCATTCATGGAGTTGAAGGAGAGCATGGCTAAATAAATAAAAGACATTAAGGAGATACTGTGTGAGCTCCAATTCATTGCTTCTCCCATGTGACCCACTGTTCACCATGGGATTGGTTGGTCAATGAGGGCTGCTGTTGGCTGTGGGATCATGCTTGGCTAGCCATGCCTGGCCAATCCAGTCTTCAGCAGCCCTCATACTGCACAGATGATGGTTAACATTTTCATCAATAAAGTAGCTTTTTAATTAAGGTTGTGGTGAAACTGTGCTTTTGAAATCTACATGGAGGACTATACCCTTTCAATCTTGAATCTGGTGTAATGCTCTCATTTAGTTATTACTTTATTTAAAATGTTTTGTTTAAGTAGCTATGGTATAAGGTAAATTGGTGGGGAAAGACAGAATGAGTAGGATTCTGCTGACAAAAAATAGCATTTGCCCTGAGCTCAGGGAGGAATGGGTGGGATAGGGAATAAAAAAGGTAGGAGGAGTGGGAAAGGATTTATAAATTGTCTTGTTTGCATGAAAAATAAAAGAATGTACAATTGTGTCAGAGCAACTGACAATAGAGTGATACAGAAACCATGCTGTGGACCTTTAAGTTAATATGTATAGACATATATAAAAAGGTAGATGTCAACATTAGTGTGAAAGTTTCTATAAGTAAATATATCCACAATTAGTTTGGCCTTCACTGACCCCAGGGCCTATAGCCAGCCTTATTTAGGCAACCAACAGAGGTAGGAGGTAGGGGTGTGCCCTGTAGACCAGGGCAGAAAGTGTCACAAGAAACCCAGGTGGGATTTTAACTTGATTTAGTAGTCCTTGAGAAAATTTACTTTAAAGAAGTAAGTAGGTTTTTTAAAAAATTGGGAAGCCATTATAAATGGAATTACTTGGCCTAGAATTGACTCTTAATAAACAAATATCTACCTACCAAAAGATGAAAGGCCTTCCAAGTGGTGTGTTTAACTCTTATGATGATTGTCATCCTGTACACCAGCCCTTGGTCATGGATTTCTAGGATGAGTCTTCCCCTGGAAAGAATCCCTCCACATTGAAAAGCCCTCATCCAACATAGGGACAGGGACATATTCATTTCTGGGAGGGGCTTAGCATTGTTGGTAATATTGACATGTCATCTCAGACATAGTAGCTTTAAAACTCTCAAAGCTGGCTTACATAGCTGGTACATTCACAAAAAATCCTCTTGAGAAAATACTTATGGAGAAATAAAGTCATTTTGAGGTATTTGGGGCACATACTAATTTGAGTACTTACCTATGTAAATGTCTTAAAATTAGCCTAATAAGCATTTTTTAGCCAGTTAAGGTTAACCGGCTTTGCATACCCCAGGAAATTGGCCAAACAAGCCTTTCAATTTATAGGCTAAGCATTGATGCTTATAAGGCACCAGCTGCCTGGGCACTCCTTGCTCTGCTTCTCCTTCAGGGGACTCTTTCCCCTCTATGGCATCTGAAGTTTCCTTGCAAGTGTTCCCTACTACAAAGTAGTCAACACCACACCCCCTATGACTACACTCTATGTTACTGCCATCTAGTGGTCATGTTCTTCTGGGTCAACTACAAAATCCTCCATTTAAATTCCCTACAGTTGTTCATTCTGCTAAATTGTTCCTGTGGTCCCTGAGCATGTGAAAAGTGATATTTCCTTTCTGATCCCAAAGGGGCTTTGCCTGGTGTTCTTTAGCTGCCCCAAGGGCAGAGAGGGTGGGTGTGGGAGGGGAGCATAAGCCTGTGTCCTGGCCCCAGATTCATAGAGGGGGTGAGTCCCAGCTGGGGAACATGTGGTGGGGAGTCAGAAGGAAGAGAAGGAGCTGTGGAGCATCCTCCCTGCACCCACATCCCTCTGTCCACATTTTATTCCAGCTCAGGCTCCCAGGGCCAGTCACCAAGAGTGGCACCAAGGACATCACAATCAGTCATCTGTGACATAGCCCTGGTCTACCCCTCCACATGACCTTCCTACCCCCCAGCTGCTTAGTTCCATCTGTGGAGGCCCTGCCCTCTCAGAGCCCTCCCTTCTCTCATGTCCATCAACCCTCCACCCTATCCTTTCAGGAGATGTCCACAGAGACGTAGAACTTTCATCTGGCTAGAAGCTAAATATCTGCCTCCATGCCAATGATTCTCAAATGGGGCTAGGAAAAGTGAGGAATGGGAATGCCCCAGAATGGGGAGTTACCCAGAGGCCCTGCAATTTTTAACCTGCCCCCTGGAGGTGGGGTAGTTGGAAGAAGGCTTTGAGTGGAGAAGAGCCTGTGGCTATATCCTAGCTCCATCTACACTGAAGCTTCTAGCTTTCAGAATGTCTGCATTTGAAAGAGGTGATTAAAATCGGCTAGTGGTTTTGGGAGCAATGGCTAGGGATTGCATTTTAAGTAATGAACTAAGCCTGAAATCATCTACAGGAAATCATTCACAGAAAACCAGTAGGCCTTGGTTACAGCCACTTCTGGGAACTGGCACTAAACTGCCCTGACATTCTTCCATCTGAGCTCAGAAGCTTCCTGTTGAATAACCAAGTGAGGCCTCATCTCTACAGGTAAGTAGTTCCTAAGCTGAATGCCACAGGGAAGGACACCTACCTTCTCAGTTGAACACCTTTCCCAGAACACTTGGGCACCTACTTCCATGAGCAATCTCATCACTGGCTAATTCCCTTCTGTAAAAGTGAGGGTCTACTGGGGCCTGAACTCTGAATGAACTTACAAAGACCTATTAAAAGGCAGACAATATCAGGGCTGAAATTCAATGAATATTTTAGGTAAAATGTCCATTGTGGCAACATATTTGGGGATGAGAATTTTATCCCAGGACTGTGCTTCCATATATCTCTGCTTTGGGATCTGACTCTTGCTGATAAAGTACTGGGGAGGTATGTGGAAGGAGGATGGCAGGGGAAGACCATAGAATGGCTGGTCAATGGTTACCACCTCTTGCTGATGACAACCTTGGCCTGAGGCTGCAGAGACCACTGATCCCTAGAACATGGGGAAGGGCAGATGGAGACAACCTGTGATTTTATATATACAATTGTCAGGGTTTCTGTTTATTCCAGGCAAGGTGTTAAATCATCAATAACTATGGTGCTGAAAGTAAGAGCAAAAGAGGCCACCCCTGAATGTTGCTGTTGGATAAGAATCATTCCAATACTCAAAATTCACAGAGTGGTGGGTGACTGGGATTTTTATATGCCAGAGGAGGAGGCAGCGACCCTTCAGGAAAGGGGCTGTGTGGACCCCTGTAAGGTGGCTGTCTAGGCCTGATCTGTGACTGATATGAAACCCTCTGTCTTCCTGCTGATAGCTCACCTGGCCCTAGCCTTCCTGGTAGTAAGAACCTTGGTTGGGCCAAGCTACCCAGCAACTTGGGCAGAGGGGTTACTCAGTGAAAAAGTTTCCATTAATGTGTCAAAGGGGCCTCCCCAGGTCAGGAGATGCACTTCAGGACTCTTCTATCTCAATGCTCAAGAAATGCATCATGTCTATCTTTTTTAAGTAAAAACCTGGCCTTATGAATTGTTTGCCTGTGGGCATTTGCATTGGCTATCAGCCAGCTCTGGAGAGGCCTGTGTCCCTCCTTTTGTATGTAAACAGAGGAGGGGCTCTGATTCTTTCCTGTTCCTTGTCAATTACCTCTCTCTCTCCTTTTCTTTTTCTGGGATGAGAGGGGCCCTCAGAACCCATATTACTCTTACCAACCAGTCTGCCTTTTCTCCTCATCCCCTCTTTTTTCCACCTGTTGATGACCAGTTTTATTTTTTCCAGTTTTTGTGACCAAGAACAAAACTGCTTAAATATTTGTGAACAGTATTTTGTGAGGAAATAATTTCCATTCACTTGAGTAAATATGTATAAGTGGGGTTACCAGGACCATTTATTAAATGTATGCTTTACTTTGTAAGAAAGTGACATTATATTCCAAAGTGGCTGTATTGGTGTGCATTCACATGAGTAATAAATGTGAGTTTCTGTTGTTCTGCATTCATGCCACTATTTGGTATTCTCATTTTTTTTTCAAACTAGTGTGTTGTGGTATGTGATGAGGTACTAATTTGCATTTCACTCATGACTAATAATGTTGATCTTTTCTTCATATATTTCCCACCCATATATCTTTTTTAAAAGGTACAATTAAGATTATTTAACTATTTTTAATTGGAATGATTGTATTCTTAGGGTTGAGTTTTAAGTGTTCTTTGTATATTCTGGATACAAGTTCTCAATTAGATATGAGATCTACATATATATTATATAAATCTGCTTGTCTTTTCTGTCTTTTTCTAAACAAATGTCCTTAATTTTCAACAGTTTTTGTTGTTGTTGTTGTTTTTTTCTTCCTTGTCTTCTTGAATAAAATCTTTAAGTATTGTTTCAATCTGCAATAAGGTAAATTTTGAGTTTCAGTTTCCAGTTTGGACTCCCTTTCAGTGCCCTGTTTGACATTTCATGTGGTAATGGAGAAAAGTTGTGGTCCCCACTGACTACACTCATCAACAACCCTCTTTCTCTGCCTAGGGCAGAGGTTTTTAACCAGGGGTCCATGGAGCCAAAGGAGTCCATTGAAAGATTTCAAGGGGTCTTTAAGCTTGAATTAATTTTGAATACTCCTAAAATTTAAAGACATGCCAATGTTAAGTGTCATAAAACTATCTTCCACTACATTCTGAGAAGGGGTCCATTGTTTTTACCTGACAGGCAAAGTGGTCTGGGGAACAAAAGAGGATATGAACCCCTGGTCTAGGGTGTCCCAATTGATCTTGGGGATGAGAATGTTCTCACCAGCATGATGTGGTGGGATTGTATATCAATATGTGATTGATTGTTTGAACACATTGTTGAAAAGCCCATATTTTCTCCACCAAATTGTCAACATATCTGCAAAAAATCTATTATTCATATATGAATGCCTACAGGGACCTCAACTCTGAACATGCTTATAAAGTCCTACTGAATGCCTGATAATTTCAGAGCTGTAATTCACTTGGAATTTTAGGCAAAGTGTCCATGGTGGTAACATAAGTGGGAATGAGACTTAGACCATGAGTTCCCTTCCATATAGCTCTGCTTGAGATCTGCCCATAGCTGAGAAAGTGCTGGGGAGACCTGGGGAAAAAGGATGGTGAGGGGCAGTCCACAGGATGCCTGGTCTGTGGCAACAAGTCAGGGCTGACATCTCTGTTTGCTGAAAGGCATAGAGGATACTGATCCCCAGATCAGAGAGAAAGGAAAATGGGAATCAGCTATGACTTTATATATGCAATTGCCTGGGCTTATGTGTATTCCAGATAGGGTGCTATGGTATAAATACCTACAAGATGGAAAAGTAAGAGCCAAAGAACCTACCATGAGGTGTCACTATTTGATAAGAATTTTTCCAATAGTCACAATTCCCAGGGGGACAGAGGACTGGGAATTTGATATGCAGAGGAGGAGGTGGGGACCCTCCAGGGAAGGGGTTTTGTGGCCCCTGTAGGATGACTACCTGGGTCTGATCTGCAACTGATATGAGACCCTCTCACATCCTTCTTGTAGCTCACCTGGCCCAAGCCTTGCTGGCATTAGGAGCCTTGGTTGAGCAAAGATTGCCTGGTAACTTGGAGAGAGGGGATTCTTTGTAAAAAAAAAGTTCCATGACTCTCTGTCAATGGGGCCTCCCCAGGGCTGTGGCCAAAGAAATGCTCTCTCCATTGCATCATCTCCATCTTTTTAAGTAAAACCTGGCCTCATGATTTGTTTGCCTGCAGGCATGTGCCTTGGCTAACAGGCCCACTCTGAACAGTCTTGACTTCCTCTTTTAAAAATGTAACTAGAAGAGGGGCTCTGAGTCTTTAGTGTTACTGGTCAATTACCTATATCTCTCTTTTTTGGGGGGGATGAGAGTTGCCTCTCAGACCACATATTACTCTTACCAACCAGTCTTCCCCTTTCTCCTCATATTCTTTTTTTTGTTTTTCACTTGTTGATTAACATTTTTATTTTTTCCTGTTTTTGGTGACCAAGAAATGTGTACAGGATTTTTTCTGAAAATATTTTCAGTTCACTTATGTGGAAGTGGGGTTACAGGACTCTTTGTTAAGAATATGATTTACTTTCTAAGAAACTAACATTGCCTTCCAAAGTGGCTGCATTTTTTGTTTGCATTCACATGAACAATGAATATCAATTTCTATTGTTCTACATTCATGTTACTATTTAGAATTCTCATTTTTTCAAACTAGTCCCATAAATTTGTCCTGGTATCTCCTGTGGCTCTAATTTGTGTTTCCTTATGACTAATATGTTGAGCTTTTCTTCATATATTATTTCCCACTCATATATCTTTTTAATGAGGTACTAGTAAAATCATTTAGCCAATTTCAGTTGGAATGTTTATATTCTTATGTTTGAGTTTTAAGTGTTCTAATATTCTGGACAGAAGCTCATAATTAGATATGAGATTTACATATATATCCCGTAAATCTGTGGCTTGTCTTTTCTTTCTGTTACCAATGTTTTACTCTAAACAAATGTCTTTCATTTTAATCAAGTCAAATACATCAGTTTTTGCTGTTGATGGTATTTGGTGTCCCTTTTCTTGTTGAATAAAATATTTAAAAGTATTACCAAGTAAAACTTTGAGTTTCAGTTTCAAATTTGCCCTCCCTTTCAGAGCAAATTTTGACTTTCCATGATGTAATGGAGAAAATATGTGGTCCCCACCAACTAGACTCACAGGCCACCATTTCTGTCCATTTAGGGTGTCCAAATTGATCTTGGGGAGGGTGGCCTGTTCTCACCAGCATCATGGTGACTTGATCATTTGTGATGGTTTGAACACTTGTTGAAAAATCTATGCTTTCTACAGTGAATTGTCTTAGCATAAGCAGAAAATCTAATGGCCATATAAGGAAGCCTGTGGGGTCCTCAATTCTGAACATGCTTATAAAGACCTACTAAATGCCAGATGATTTCAGGACTGTAAGTCAATTTGTATTTTAGGCAAGGTGTCCATGGTGGTGGCATATGTGGGGAAGAGAGTTAGACCATGACTTCCCTTCCATATAGCTCTGCTTGGGATCTGACCCTGGCTGAGAAAGGGCTGGGAGGCCTGGGGAAAGAGGATGGTGAGGGGCAGTCCACAGGATGCCTAGTAAATGGCCACTGACCTTTGCTGACAAATCCCTTTGCTGAAAAGTGCAGAAACCACTTATCCACAGGTTGGGAGAAAAGGCAGATGAGGACTAGCTATGATTTTATATATGCAATTATCAGTGTATGTGTATTCCAGGCAAGGTGTTAAGGTATCAGTACCTACAGTGGGGAAATGAAAGCACAAAAGAGTCTACTACTAGGCATCCATGTTGGATAAGAATTGTTTCAATACACACAATTCCTGGGGGCAGGGAACTGGGCATTTGGTATACAGGAGAAGGGCCATCCAGGGAAGGTGCTGTTTGGCCCTCTGCAGGATGGCTGCCTAGGCCTTATCTGTGACTGATGTGAGACCTTTTCATGTCCTGCTGATAGCTCACCCGGTGCCTAGACTTGCTGTTAGTAGGAGCCTTGCCTGAGCAAAGGCTTCCTGGTAACTTGCAGAGAGGGTTTTCCCAGTACAAATGTTCCATGATTCTGAGTCAAACGGGCTTCCTCAGGGCTAGGGATGCACTACAGGTCTCTTCTATCTGAATGGTCAAGAAATGTTCTCCCCATTTGCATCATCTCCATCATTTTAAGTAAAACAACTGACCCTTATGAATTGTTGCCTGTGGGCATCTGCCTTGGCTATCAGCCAGCACTAAACAGGCTTTTCTCACTCCTTTTAAAATGTAAATAGAGGAGCAGCTCCCAGTTTTTAGTGTTACTAGTCAATTTCCTCTCCTTTTTTCCTTAGGAGGATAGGGGCAGACCCATATTACTCTCACCAACAGTCTGGCCCTTGCTGCTTGTCTTCTTGAAAAAAATCTTTAAGAAGGTTTGGTATCTCTGCTAAAGTAAACTTTTGAGGTTTAGTTTCCAGTTTGGGTTCCCTTTTGGCTTCATTTTGGGCCATGCTGGACTTTCCACGCAGTGACAGGAAATCTGTGGTTCCCACCGACCAGATCCAGAGGTAACTGTCTCTCTTTCTATGATGAGGTCTTATAATGGTTATTCATTCCGTTTTGAAATAAACTGCAATTTTTCTCAAAGTGGTTGTACAGTTTTATATTCCCACCAGCATTGTGTGAGGGTTCCAATTCCTTCACATCCTGGCCAACACTTAGTATGTTCAGTCTTCTTAAATTTTAGCTATTGGAGTTGATGTGTTGTGATTTTAATTTGCAGTTTCCTAAAGACTAAATGTTTTCTTAATCTTTTCTGGGTGCTTCATTGACATCGATCATTGTCTTTTGGTTAAACTGTTTGAATATTTTATTTATTATTTCATTATTTTTGAGTTCTGTGAGCTCATTATAATTTGGATACAAGTCATTTAACAGATACATGATTTTCAAAACTTTTTTCTGAGTCTGTGGCTTATTTTCTAATTCTCTTAATGGTGTCTTTTGAATTACAGAAGTTTTCATTTTGATGAAGTCCTATTTTATTTATTTAGAAATTGTGGTTTTTCTGCCATGGCTAAGAAATCTTTGTCTAAGTCAAAAACATGAAGATTTTTTCATAAGTTTTCTTATGGAACTTTTAGAGTTTACATTTCACATTCCAATCTGTTATCAGTATGTGATTGATCAGTATTTATTGGAAAACCCATGCTTTCTCCACTGAATTGTCATAGCATATCCACTGAAAATCTATTAACCATTTGTATGGGCTATTTCTGGTCTCTATATTGTGATTCACAGATTGACTTGGCTGTTTACTTGCCAAAGCCTCATGGTCTTGAGTACTGGAGCATTAAATTCTGTCTTAATATCAGGTAGTTTAGATCTTCTAAAACTATTCTTTATTTTCAAAGTTTTTTCAGCTCTTCTAAGTTATTTTTATTTCCATATGAATTTTATAATCTGCTCCTTAGTTGCAGAAATGCCTGCTGGGATCTTGGGGTTGTATTGAATCTATAAATCAATTAGGGTAGAACTGAGACCTTACTAGTACTATGTTTTGGGGTCCATTTACATAGGCTCCCTCTCCATTTATTTACTTTTCCTTTATATTAGAAAGTTTATTAAAATAAGTGATCAGTTTACTGATATTATCTTTCAGATTCATAGATGTATTCATTTTGTATTTTTGATGCTATAGTAAATATTATTTTTATTTTGATATCATTTCATTTTAGTATACTGCAATGCAATTTCTTGTTTTTTATTTTTATTTTGAAATAATTGTAGATTCACAGGGGTTTGAAAATATAGTATACTGTGATATAACATATACCCTTTACCCTTTTTCCACTAATAGTAACTTCAGATATGACTATAGTGCAATATCAAGGCCAGGAAATTGAAATTGGAACAATGTGCACACAGTTCTTTTTTTTCCTTTTTTTCCACAGGTGTCAGTTTGTCTAAGCACTATGACATCAAGGTACAGAATTATTCAGTCCTTGCATCATACCCACTTCTCTTAGGTCCCCTTCCTAATCTTCATCATTCCTAACCCCAGGCAAACACTAATTTGCTTCCCATCTCTATAATTTTGTCATTTGGAGAATGTTATGTAAATGGAATCATCCAATATATGATTTTTTAAGGTTGGCTTTTTCACTTGGAATAACATCCTGAGATCCATACATGGTGTTTTGTGTATCAATAGTTTGTGGCTTTTTTTGGTGCCTCATATTTCATGGTAGGGAAGGACCACAATTTGTTTAAAAGCTTAACTATTAAAGGACATTTGGGTTGTTTCCATTTGGGGGTTATTGCAAATAAAGCTTATATGAATATTCATGTTTTTGTGTGGACATAAATTTTGATTTCTGGCATAAACACCCAGTAAGGCAATTGTTGCATATTATGGTAGCTGCATTTTTAGTATAGTTTCTCTTGTGTTTTGCTTTGTTTTTAAGAAACTATCTTCCAGAGTGGCTGGGCTATTTTACATTCCCATCAACAATGTAGGAGGGATCCAGTCTGGGCATCCCCTAAGGCATTTGTTATTGTCACTATTCATTATTTTAATACGTGTGTAGTGATGTCCCATTGTGGCTTGACTTTGCATTTCCCTAATGGCCAATAGCCTAATAAAAGAAGGCTAGTTCCCCACCAAGGAACTTATAGCGTAACCCAATATAAGTTGGAGCACAAAGGACCAACTTGAATGCCATTTCTGAACTTTGGGGGCTTGTCCTTTTTCCAGGATTATACCTCCTCTTCCAGGCATAATGTTTCATATACATTTTTTTTTGCATGTTTCTCAAGCTCTGATGTAAAATGAAAACACTTTGCAGGGGTAATAATACAAGCCTGAATGGAGTCTTGTAATTAGAAATGTTTCTGATCTCAGTGGAGTCTGGTCTCTTCTTTCCATGGATTGAATTTTACTGTCACACATGCACATGCCTGCACAAACACATATGCATGCAGAGGAAAACATTTAAAAACAAAATAAGACTAGAGCACTTTGGCAACTTTGCAAAGCATGGTTGTTACCAGATTTTGTCTAGGTTCTTTGACCATGCTGCAGAAATGAATTTCAAGAGAATGTCAGGTTATTTAAGCCAGTAATTTATTAAGGTAGAGAGAGAAGAGAAATGGGAGAAAATGGCAGATCATGAGTCCCAGAGAGAGGAAAGAGCTGAAGAGTGATAAAGAGGGCTGGTTTATAGACTACAATTTCCCATTATAGACTATAAATGCCCAGGTTTTACATGTGTGTTGATCCATGCAGGAAGGGGGCATGGCAAGAGCAGGTCACAGAAGCCTAAAAGAATGAGAGGGAGAGATGTGACCTTTGTGCTTGCTTTTTAACCATTAATTATTCCAACCCTTTCCTAATGGTGTAGGAGGAGTCCCAGCTGTTTGCTGGTTTGATTGATTGCCCCACCCATCAATCCCCCTGTGACTTAATACTCGAGCAATGAAAAGATCATAAAGGAATATCATTGGGTGGGCCCAATGATAATGTCCCTGGAGAATATCTGGGGCTTCTTTTGGGAATCTCTGGGTATCTCATTCTGGATGGCAGAAATCTCTTGAGGGTTTTCCAGCAGCCATCATGGGGGTATCAATATCCATGTGAACTTCTTTTAGGTTCCAGATCTGTCTATTGATTGTCTATATGACGCCTGCTTCAGTTCTGTTATTAGATCAAGGTAGGATAATTTTAGATAAAATGGGAGGAGTTAACTTATTTCTGTGACCCATTTTATTTGCAACCACTGTATTTACATAAATGCATGGTTTGAAAAATGGTAAAACCTGGTACAGGGAGAAAATCCAATAGGCATCAGAGAACATTCTCTGGTGGGCAGCCAACATAGAGGTTGCTATGGAGGCTGGATGTCCAAAGATTGCACTTGCCTCCTTTCACAGATTCTCTGCTTTAATCAGTTTTACATAGTGGATTTCAATTGTTTAAAAGAGCACCTGTCCATTTTTTTAAACTAGGAAGTCTAAATCCAATGACTCACCTTTCTGTTTTTTATTTTTCAAAGATACATAGATTTCATAATAGATACATAAAAAATGTAGGAAATTTCCATATTTCCCACTCCTTAGCCCTCATGCACTTTCCCACATTATCAACATCCTTCATTAGTGTGGTACACTTGCTACAAATGATGAACATACATTGGAGCATTGCCACTAAGTATAGATTATAGTTTAAACTCTCTCCTGCACAGTTTTTTAAGTTATGACAAGATATATAATGGCCTGTATCTGTTATTGCAGCATCATTCAAGACAATTACAATGTCCCCAAAAGCCCCCATATTACATTTATTTTCCCTTTCCCTCAACTCAGAACATCTGGTGGCCACTGCCTCCACATCAATGATATAAGTTCTTCCATTGCTAGAATAACAATGTCTGTAGTATAATAACAGCAAGTTTACTCTAGTCCATTGTTCTTTCCCCAGTCTTGAGGATTCTGGGATGGTGATGTCCTCTCCAACTCTAATTGGGAGGGGGCTTAGATCTGATGGAGCAGTTGGATGGGACTATCTTATTTGCAGTTGTACAGTCTCTCTGTTCCTTGGCATGGTGGTTGTCCATCACCATTTCCCTGTTAGTTTGTCCTGAGTGAGTCCAATGAACTGGAGAGTAGGTGTTGGAACTTTGTTGAGATTCAGGGCCTGATTGTCATATGGAAAGCTCAAAAGTGACTCATCTTTTTCCTTTCTTGTCAGATGAAGAAACACACAGAGAGTTTCAATAATTATCCCCATGCCAAAGACCTCAAAGTGAGGCAGAACTGGGCCTATGGAAGGGTTCCTTGCATTCACTTACTGTCCCGACCCGCAGGACAAATCAACGGTGGCGACAAGCTATCCAGTGAAGGAATGAGACTAGACATGGATAAAACAAAAACTGTGCTCTTTATTCTGCTAACATGGCTACATCTGCTGCTTCTTCTTATGCAG
>JAQZBX010037144.1:0-23903 GCA_029593785.1 Cabassous unicinctus | reverse complement strand
TATTTGAGCATTCCTGAAAGGCTACTATGGGTTTATCTACATAGAGACGGTGGCAGTCAGCAAACCAGGACAAGACACCATGGGCAAAAGCATAGAGCACCAAGTACCACAATACATTGAATTGTATGGCTAGAGTGAACGATGCATTTGTAGGAATGCTGAAACATATCAAAAAGGAAACTCTTATGGAAACTGATAAATACAATAAGGTGCAAAAATACATACCATTGTTTATTGTCTGTTCCACGTAAATTGGCTAAGTGTGACATTGACAAAGTCAAATATTTGCTAGGAACCAAACTGATATAAATATTTCAACTTCCCTTGTCTTGATGTCTTTCAATAAATATATTACCATAAATTCATAAGAAAAAAATTGTTACTAAATTTTCAGTAACTTTTATGGAAACGTAAGATAAAATTTTACAGGAAAAAAAGTCTTAGCATCAAGTATCACCAGTATTACTTTGTAAATACTGGCTCAAAAATTATATCTAATCACATTTGTTCTGGGTTTCTGTTGTTGTTTTTGCTAATGTGTATTAATTAAGCCATAATTTGATTTTCTAAAAGCTATTTTTTTGATGAAAATGCTATTAACAGAGGCTAATGGTGAATTCATAAATTAAGTGAACCATTGCATAGCTCATTAAAAATAAATAGTATGGAGTTAAACAAATTAATGGGGAAAATTAATGAACATAAAGTATCCTGAATGTTAGGCTCTTATTTTTCAAATAATCACACTATTTAGAGCTTATGAAGTTATGAAATATTTGACAAAACAAGACTTTTTAAATTCTCAAAGGTATATAAAGATATTTTGAAAAAAATCTATTCTGAAAAATTTTGCCATATTTTGACCTAGCAATTCTTACTGTTTTGTGCTTTTTAGTTTTCCTGATTTCCCACTCTTCTTAATATTATACCGAGGATTTTCTATAATTTCATCCTGTTGAATTCCCAGTATATTGAACTGCCTCACTTGCAGAGAATAAATACTGGTTAAATAGTTAAATAGTTAAATATTTAAAAATCAAAGGTTCTACTACTACAGAAAATGGGGAAACAAATATTGGGAGCATAATTTTCAAACACTTTTTATTAAGCGTAAGAAACAAAAATGATAAAATTTTACTTTTAATTCTAAGGTATGATAAATTGAGCTACTCTCTATTTAGCCACTTTCATTCAAACTACTCATGAATAAATGTTTAATAACAAATGACAGATCATAATTTTTAATTGTGCCATATAAAAACTCAGAAAAAAAATAAGATACTTAAAATAGCTTTACTTGCTTATAGAGTTGAGAACTTTAACTTTTAAATACCTAAATATCTGTGTTGTTCAAATTTGTCTTTGACTTGGTGTGATAGGTTGAATTATATACCCCAGAAATAAACATGTTCGTAATCATAACCCATATATTACATCATAGTTCTTACATTCCATATGCAGAGGCTGATAATAAGACAAAAAATGTAATAAAGAAGTGAAAGTTTAGAAAAGGAACCTAGCCATATGAGATGTGACAGTGGCTCCATCAAAAATAGAGCAATAGATGAAAAGCATGAGATCAGTGCTAGAAAAAAAATTACAATGTGTTTCAACTAATTCATACAGTAATACGTGGAGTGTTATTGAATTCTGTTATTAATTCAGTGTTTTGGAAATTCAAAAGAAACCATTAAAACAGATTTTGATGTGAAATCCCCATTTTAATATTGTCAACAAATACAATATTTAATGGCAAGTTTCTATATTTTTCAGACTAAATAAAAACCACAAAAAGTATATCTGACTGTCTCATACAACCCACAAGTCTAGGTCTAAAATCCTGGTATCCTGGTAAATAATTTAGTATTAAATTATTTAATACTAGGATTCAGTATTGTTGAGATATTTATACTCAACTTTCTCTTCTTGCAAGCAACTACCTGAATGCTCAGTCCATCCCTTAAATTGGCCTTGCTTTATAATGTTGTGGCTTAAAATTATCTTAAGTTGAAAGTTCTTGCCAATCCTTGTACTTTTTGATAAATTAAATGTTTCTTGGATATATTGTATTGTATTGATGCATATTCCCGTAAAAGTATTATTCCACCCATATTTTTAAATTTTGTAAATTAATGAGGCTCAAAATTTATAATAAACCTATGAAAATTTCAGAAGCACTACTTATTCATTGTGCTGGTTTGAATCTTTTGTGGACCCCACAAAATCCTGTTCTTATAGGTAATTCATTCCTGTGCATGTAAACCTATTGCAGGTGGGACCTTTTGATTAAATCACATCAGTTAAGGGCTTTTGATTAAATTGCATGACCCAGGGAAGGTCTTAATTCTCTTACTGGACTTCTTTATAAAAGCAGAGGAATAAAAAGATGCAGATGCAGATAAAAGCTGCAGAGACAGAGAGAAGCCTCCAGAAACCGAAATTAATGAATCCAGGAGTGAGAAAAGCCACAGGCAGAGAAGCCAAAAGCTGAATGCAATGAAGCCCAGAGGACAGAGGAGAGATGAGCAAACCCTGCCATGTGCCTAATCGTCCACAGTTGAAGTTCAGTTCATCATCTCTGATAATGTCTTGATTTAAACACTTACACAACCTCAGAACTGTGAGCTTTTAACCTAATCAATTCCAGTTGTAAAACCCAACTCATTTCTGGTATATTGCATTTGCAGCATTTAGTAAACTAAAAAGCTCATACTCACTCAAACATTATGTCCACCTATATTGTAATTAAGCTTTCACTTTGTTCTCATATGGGAAAAATGTTTACTTTTAATATAAGATAGACTTTGCCCCAAAATGTCATTTAATATCACAGGTTTGTAATTTAAGCTTAACTATAGCTATAAAAAATAACAAAGTATTCAATTTTGTAAATGGAATTAACATCAAATATGTATATGAAGTAATACAAATTATTTGAGTGTAATTATTTCAAGAATCTCCATTTCCAATCTGAACATATCTCTTATGTTTCCTCCTGTCAATATCCTCCTCTGCATGTAGCTATCAGTCACACAATTAAAATCCAATAGAGTTTTCCAGGATGAAGTTAGGAAAGGAGAATTTAGACCTGAAATCTTGATATGTAAAATTGTAAAGTTGTAGAATCTATGTAAGTAAGCCAGAGTTTAAAAAAAGCCTATTTGAAAAATATCTTTTGATTTTTGATTACTAATTTTTTTTTCATTTGTTAATTCCAGTTTGTTTGTTTTTTTCTTTTAGTGAGGTACATTCATTGCAATGGATGAACACATTTTGGAGCATTGCCACTAAGCATGTATTAAAGTTTACATTCTCTCCCATCTAATTATGTAGGTTATGGCAAGATATATAATGGCCTGTATCTGTTGTTGCAATGTCATTTTCAAGTTCCAAAAATGCCCCTATATTACACCTGTTTTTCCCTCTCCGTGCCCTCAGAACCTCACTGCCTTCACATCAATGATATACTTTTTTCCATTGTTTGAATCACAGTAAGTCTGTAGTAGAATACCAGTAAGTCTACTTTAGTTCATAGTTCATTTCCCAATCCTGAGGATTCTGGGATAGTGATGTTCACTCCACCTCTAATTGAGGGGGCTGCGATCCTATGGGGCTGATGGTTGGGACTCTCTTGCTTGCAGTTGTAGACTGTCTCGGTTCCTTAGTATGGTAGTTGTCCATCATCATCTCTTTTTAGGTGTCCTGGGTAAGACCAATGAACTGTAGAGCAGGTGCTGCAACTCTGTTGAGATTCAGGGCCCAGCTAGCACATAGGCAGCTCAATGATTTAAGTCTCTTGGGCATACACATACCAACTCTAGTACCAATTATAGGTTCAAATAGAAGGACAGAAGAGCCATGTCCACAACTGAGCCCACAACTGAGTCCAACTCTGTCACACTGGGGGGCATAAATTCCAAAGTAGGGCTCACTGGCAAGGCACCAAACTCCTGAACTATCTGCCCTGACTCTAGTGTCTGGATGTCTCCAGAGCCCTCAGGAGCTCTGCTATTTAGGGTAGTATCTACTTTGGCAGTCAATGAGATCCTGCTGAGATGTGCATAAGGGTAACCTCTGGAATGACTTCCTATTTCACTTTGAAGTCTCTTAGCCATATAAATTCATTTGTCTTTACCTTTTCCCCCTTTTGGTCAAGGTCTTTTTCCAGTTGCATTGCTAGTTGGTGCTTGGTAGTAATCCCTCAATGAAGGTAGTTTTATATTGTATTTGAAATTCCATAAATGCTCTACACACAGATATGTGTATATAATGCACAAACACATAAACATATACACAAATTTACATATATACATATGTGTGTTTAATAAGGATCTTATTCTTAGAGTTCACTCTGATAGTCCCTTCTCTGACAAGGTCTCCTAAGATGTGCTGTTCTTTACTGCCCTGGGCTAGAATGCAGCAGTCATCAGGTTGCTAGTTCCCTTGAAACTCAAGGAGGAAATTTTTCTCTTCTCAGGTTTCCTAAGCTTTTCTCACCCTCTGGAGTAATGGAACTTCATTACTCCAAATATATTTCATCTATTCATCCTCTCCTTGGCTATCAGGAGACAGTTTTTCTCACATACTTTGGGTCATTTAGTACCAAGATCTTTACAGAATTCATGTTCTGACACTAGTGTTTCTAATTGTTAAGAGCAGGTGACATTTAGTACCACCTCTATCTGCTAGGTTTCTCCTGTAAACTGGGAATTAACTTGCTTGTTAAAGTCCCAAACCCATAGCTTTTGTCCCAGGAAATTAGATGGGTTGTAGCTAAAAGTAGACAAGAGGCAGAAATAATTTAAATTGAAACCTTATCTTTGGTTTCGAGTGATTATCAAATATCTTCAAATGAATTTTTTTTCTGAGTATATCAAGATTGAAATGAGAACTACAGTTCAATCATCACCAAGAATAACAGGGTAAACATTGTAAATCATGGATAATTACTAGGAAAATATTTCTGCTTCATATACAAACAAACAACAAACAAATTATTTGAGTTTCTTCTTGACTGATGGAATTTTGTTAGATGATGCTCTTAGCCTCCTGGGGCATGACTATCTATTGTAAAGAATTGCTATGACACAGCTACAGACAGTTATTTCTGTTTCTTAAGCTACATATTGTGAAACATGTTTTGTGGAATTTTTATACCTTTTTTGTATTCATACTGAAGCAAGAGTAGAAGCAAACATTTTTCCTGAAAGTGAATAGATTTGCACTTCTCATTTTAATGATAGATTGTTTTCATATACTCAACTAATAAGGGGCATAGATTGACAAATGAGAAAAGTAATTATCTTTATTTACTATAATATTTTAAAATAACTTTATATACTTGGATATTTGCTTGGGACATTTCCATTCCTTATAAATATTTAAGTTATTTATTAGGAAATATTTGAGATACTGTATTATGAAATTTAAGCTAATATTCATTCTCTACCCCTGGTTTATAAAAACAAATTTTTCCTCTCCCTTCATCCATCCTCTTGCAATGTGAGATTACAGATCCTTACATTAAGAGATTGTATCCCTTTCCCCACTCCTTAAATCTGGAGTGGCCATATGACTTGCCAACCAACGGAACATTAGCAAATGTGATACAGACCAAGGTTTAAAAAGTACAGTGAACCCTAAATTAAACTATGGACTATAGTTAGTAGCACAATAATAAACATGTGCTTTCATCAGTTGTAACACAAGTTCCACACTGGTGCAAGTTGTTAATAATAGGATGGTATATGGGGATCCTGTATTTTATGCATGATTCTTCTGCAAATCCACAACTTTTCTAGCAAAGAATATTTTATATATTTATATCTATACATATGTATATAAGTAATTGTTTATTGAATTTGCCCCCTGCCACTGCCTTTTTGTAAAGGAAACCAGACTAGCCTGTAAGATGAGGAGAAACACTTGACTCAGTCTCCCCCATCATCCAGCCAACAGCCAACTAAGTTCTAGTAAAAGAACCACTTATCTAACTGGGAGACAATTGCAGATGCATGAGAATACAGCTGAGAATAGTGGCACCATAGACTGCGGAGCCTAACCCAAATTTCAAACCCAGGGTATTATAGGTAAAATAATTGGTTGCTGTTTTGAGTATTAACAAATGGGATAATTTATAATGCACCAACAGACAACACAATTTCAGTCCCTTAAATACCCTCAAATCAATATTCTTATAGATCAGACTGCTCATCACTTTAATACAGTCAAGCCACTGGTATTACTTTTAGGTTAAGTCTAAACTCCTTATACTCAAATTATGTTAACTTCATTACCTAGGCACTGCTAGCATCTCCAGACCCAAGCCTCAACAAACTGTGTTCCAGAAAACTATTTATCAGTAACTTCTATTGATGTATATATATATCCAATAAAGTTTACAAAATTTAAGTAAACAATTCTGAGTTTCAAAAAATGTATACCATAAAAATTCCCTATAGACACATTCAGAGTCAATCTTTCCATCCCACCCCTTGGTCTCTGATAAACACTGGTACTTTTTTTGTCACTACATATTTTTCCTTTCTACAATATCATATAAATTTAATCTCGCAGCTATGTAAGGTTTGTGTGTGTGTGTGCGTGGCCTCTTTCTCTTAGTACAATGCTTTTGTGTTCATCCATGTCACTGCTATATCAGTAGTTCATTCTGTTATATTTCGTAAATGAAAATAAGCCAAGTATTATTTCTTTGTATGGGTATCCAATAATTTGTTTATCCATTAAATAGTTGTTGATCATGTGGCTTATTTTCAGCTATGATCAATTATAAATAAATGAGCTATGAAATGTTTTCATTTCTTTTCAATACCTGAGAGTACAATTTGTGGATCTCATAGTAACTGTATGTTTAACTTTATAAAAACTTTTCTAAAGTAGTTATACCATTTTATATTCCTATTAGCAATTCATGAGGATTCAACTTGCTCCCTGTGATTGCCAACATTAGTTTAAAATTTTGTCCAGTTTAGTGGGTGAGTAATGGCATCTCACTGTCATGTTAATTTTCAATTTATTTAATAATTAATGAAGTTGAGCATCTTTTCATGTGCTTATTTGTCTTCATATATCTTATTTGGTGAAGTGCCTATTCAAATATTTTCCCATATTTATCATGTTTATTGCTTTATTATTGTTTTGTACAAGTTCTTCATGTTTATGGATATTACACCTTTGCTACATATATGTTTTGGAAATATGTTCTCCCAGTTTCTTGCTTTGGTTTAACAGTATTTTTTGGACAACAAATATACGTAAGTATAATGATGTTTAATTTGTCATTTCAGCTTTTACTTTGTGTTTTTCTGTTATATTTAAGAAATTTTTAGTATAACACAAAGTTAGCCAGTACCAATAAAAATGGTCTTAATATGGCAGGCAAATTGACAAATAGGCAATTGGTTGACTTAACAGTAGGAATTGATTGGCTTATGATTTTGAGGCTAGAAGAAGTGTAAAATCAAGATATCAGTAAGGCTTGCTTTTTCCCAGAGCCTAACATTATGATACTGACTACTGGCAATCCTTGGGATTCCTAGGTATGTATTTCATTCTGCATCCTGTCACACGGTAATGTCCTCTCCTTTCAAACTTTTGTGACTTCCAGATTCTTTTTATAAGTGTCCAGCAATCTGGATTAAGGCCCACTCTCATTTAATTGGGTCACACCTTAACTAAAAATAGCATCTTCAAAAGGTCCCATTTGTGTAATCATAAGAATGTGGATTAAGATTAAGAGTATGTGTTTGTTGGAGTATGTAATTCAATCTACCACACTGGGTGTACAGATTTCATCAGATTTTTTAAATTGTCCATGATTTCTTCAAATAATTTCCTGACTCCTCTCATCTCCCTGGCAAAACTCTAAATCATTATAATAGCTTTCTTGATATTGTCTCACAAGTCTTGATGCTTTGCTTATATTTTTAATCATTTGGTTCTGTGTTTCCTTTTGTATAGTTTATCTATATCTTCAGGTCAAATACTCTTTTATTCTGCTGTGCTTAATGGGCTATTTTCTCTACTATGATGTTTTTCATTTCATATATTATATTTTCATCCATAGAAACATGTGAAGTATATCTATAATAGTTATATTGTCTGCTAATACTATCACCCATTCCTGCGACTGTTTATGATTTTTTTAATATTTCTTTTTATTAGTCACATTTTACTTCTTCTTTGAATGTCTAGTGACATTTTTTATTTTACTTTTGAAAAATTTTTTGAAGTATACCTTCATACATGGACATACATAAATAGTAAGTGTGTATAGTGAAAGTTGTAAATTTACAAAATAAATATTCATAACATCATATAGGGGTCCCAAATATCACCCAAACACCAATACATTGCATTGTTCTGAAATATTTGTTACAAACTATGGAAAAGCATCATCAAAATATTACTACTAACGATGGTCCATATCTTACATTTGGTGTATTTTATCCCCAACCCACCCTACTATTTTTTAATATATTTTTATTACAGAAGTCGTGAACTAAAAAACAATCATGCACATGTGTAGAATTCCCATATAATATCCCTTAAGTAACACACCACATTGTGGTGGAATATTTGTTACAGATTACGGGATAATATCATCAGACTATTACCATGAACTATGGTCCATAGCATACATTTGGCACACTTTTTTCCATACCTCCCCCAATATCAATGCATTATATCTTTGGCATTGATGCAAGAATATAACAGTATTGCTGTTAACCACAGTCCATAAGTTGCACCAATTGTATTTTTCACATGCTTCTCTGCAGTCCCTTCATCCTGCAATAGTGGTATACAGCCACTCTAGCTCACAAAAAGACACTCTTACAAATGTACCATCAACCACAATTGTCAACCACCTCTGGGTTCACTGTGTGTTATTCAGTCCCTAGATTATTTTCAGGCTTTCTTTCAATTGACATTTACTTCCCTAGACTACCCTTTTCAACCATAATCCCATTTATAAATCAATTGCTACACACTATAATGTGTTGCCATCAAATCTATTCATTTCCACACTTTACTTCTACATACATTAAGCATCAGTAGTCCATCTCAGCCTTCCCCTTATCTCTTAATTACCTATACTCTGGGTTTTAACTCCATGTGTTTATTCTTAGTATTTATTACACATTAATGAGACAATGCAATATTTGTTTTTTTTTTTCTGTCTACCTTACCTCACTAACATAATGTCGTCAAGATTCATCCATGTTATCATATGTCTCCCAATTTCACAGCTTCTTACTGCAGCATAGTATTTCATCATATGTATATACCATATTTGTTTATCCATTCATTGGTTGGTGGACACTTGGGTTGTTTCCATCTTTTGGCAATTGTGAATAACATCGCTATGAACATCTGTGTTCAGAAGTCGGTTTGTGTCACAGTTTTCAGTTCTTCTGGATATAGTCCTTGTAGAGGAATTGCTGGATCATATGGCAGTTTTGTATTTAGCTCCCTGTGGAACTTCCAAACTGTCTTCACAGAGGTTGCACCATTTTACTATCCTTCAATAGTGAAGAAGCTCTCTTATTTCTTCACATCCTCTCCAGCAATTATTGTTTTCTGCTTTTAATAATGACCTTTCAATGCAGTGTGAAATGATATCTCATTATTGTTTTGACTCACATTTCCTTAATAGCTAGTAATATGTAACATTTTTCAGGTATTTTTGGCCATTTGTATTTCCTTTTTGGAGAAATGTCTATTTAAATCTTTTGTGCATTTTTAAATTGGATTGCTTGCTCTTTTATTGTTGAGCTGTGTGATCTCTTTATATAGAATGAAAATCAAACCCTTATCGGATATGTGGTTTCCAAATATTTTCTCCCATTGAGTGGGCTACTTTTTCACTTAATTGATGAAGTCCTTTGAATCACAAAAGTGCTTAAGATTGGGGAAGTCCCATTTATCCATGTTTTCTTTTGTTGCTCATGCTTTTGGTGTAAGATTTAAGAATGTACCACCTACGGCCAGGTTTTAAAGATGTTTTCCTACATTTTCTTTTTGGAGCTTTATGGTTCTTTCTTTTATATTTAGATGTTCATTCATTTTGAGTTAATTTTTGTAGAAGGTGTGATAAGGGTCCTCTTTCTCTCAGCTATGGATATCCAGTTTTCCCAGCACCATTTGTTGAATATACTGTTCTGCCCAAGTTGAGTGGGTTTGGCAGGCTTGTCAAAAATCATGTGACCATAGATGTAAGGGTCTGTTTCTGAAACATGAGTTCAGTTTCATTGGTCTAGATGTCTCTCTTTAGGCCAGTACTATGATATTGTTCCCACTGTAGCTAAGTAATATGATTTAAAGTCTGGATGTGAGAGTCCTCCAGCTTTGTTTTTCCTTTTTAGGATGTTCCTGGCTATTTGGGGCCTCTTATCCTTCTAAGTAAATTTGATACTTGTGTTTTCTATGTGTTTAAAAAATGCTGGTGGAGTTTTTATTGTGATTGCATTGAATCTGTATATCAATTTGGATAGACATCTTAATGATATTTAGTATTCCAATCAATAAGCATAGAATATTTTTCCAATTATTTGGGTCTTTTTACATTTCTTTTAAAAAGGCATTGTAGTTTTCTTACAAGTGCTTTACATCATTGGTTAAGTTTATTCCTAAATATTTCATTTTTTTAGTTGCTATTATAAATGGAAATATTTCCTGACTTCCTCCTCAGATTGCACATTATGATTGTATAGAAATACTACTAATTTTTGGATATTGATCTTGTATCCTGACACTTTACTGAAACCATTTATTAGCTCTAGCAGCTTTATTGTAGATTTTTCAGGACTTTCTAGATATAGGATCATATTAACTGCAAATAGTGAACATATTACTTTTTCCTTTCTGATTTGCATGATTTTATTTCTTTTTCTTGCCCAATTGCTTTAGCTAGAATCTCTAGAATTAGATTGAACAACAGAGGTGACAGTGGGCATCCTTGTCTTGTTACTGATCTCAACAGGAAACCTTTCAGTCTTTCACCATTGAGTACAATGTTAGCTGTGGTTTTTTCATATATGGCCTTTATCATGTTGAAAACTTTCCTTCAATTCCTATCTCTTGTAATATTTTTTATCTGGAAAAGATGCTGTGTTTTGTCAAATGTCTTTTCTGCATCAATCAATAGGATTATATGATTTTTCTTCTTTGATTTATTGACATGGTATATTATGCTGATTGATTGTCTTATGTTGAGCTACCTTTGCGTGCCTGGGTAAAACCCACTTGATCATGATGAATAATTATTTTAATTGGTTGTTGGATTTGATTAAGAAGTATTTCATTAAGGATTTTGGCATCTGTATTCATTAGAGAAATGGGTCTGTAATTTTCTTTTTTTTGTAATATCTTTATCTGGCTTTGGTATTAAGGTGATATTGGCTTCATAGAATGAGTTTGGTAGCATTCCTTCTTGTTCAATTTTTAGAAGAGCTTGAGTAAGATTGGTATTAAATTTCTTTATAGATCTCATTTGTGAAACCATCTGTTTCTGGCCATTTCATTTTAGTGAGTTGGTTGATAACTCTTTTGATCTCTTTACTTGCAATTGGTTTGTTGAGGTCTTCTCTTTCTTCTAGGATCAGGGTAGCTTGTTCTTATGTTCCTAGGAAATTTTCCATCTCATCTACATTGTCTAGTTTGTTGGCATACAGTTGTTCATACTATCCTCTTATGATCTCATTTATTTCTGTGGAGTCTGTAGTAATGTCCCCATTTTCATTTATTTGCATCTGCTCTCTTTTTTTTCTTTGTCAGTCTAGCTAAGTGTTTGTCAATTTTGTTAATCTTCTCAAAGAACCCACTTTTGGTTTGTTAATTCTCTCTATTGTTTTGTTGTTGTTGTTGTTTTTCTTCTTCTTCTTAATTCCATTTATTTCTGCTCTGATCTTAGTTATTTCATTCCTTACACTTGCTTTGGTATTAGTTTGCAATTCTTTTTTCTAGTTCCTCCAGCTATGAAGTTAGTTAATTGATTTTAGTTCTTTCTTCTTTTTAAATGTAAACATTGAGGGCACTACCTTCATTGCATCCCATAGGTTCTGATATGTTGTGTCTGTTTTCATTTGTGTTGAGATATTTTTTATTTTGCTTGCAAGTTCTTCTTTGACCTACTGATTATTCAAGAGTTTGTTGTTTAATCTCCATCCATTTGTGAATTTTTCCTTTTACTGCCTCTTGTTGATTTCCAACTTTATTCCATTATGATCAGAGTACTTTGTATAATTTCAATCTTGTTGAATTTATTGAGATTTGCTTTGTGACCCAACATATGGTCTATCCTGGAGAAAGATCTATGAGCATGAGAGAAGAATGTATATCCTGCTGTTTTGGGGTGCAGTGTTCTGTATATGTCTATTAGGTTTAGTCCATTTATCATATTATTCAAGCTCTTTGTTTCTTTATTACTCCTCTGCCCAGATGTTCTATCCAATGCTAAGAGTGATGTATTGAATTATCCAATGATTATTGTAGAGATATCTATTTCTCCCCTCAGTTTTGCCAGTGTTTGCCTCATGTATGTTGGGGAACCCTGGTTAGGTGCATGCACATTTATGATTGCTCTTTCTTCTGGTGAATTGCCTCTTTTAATAATATATAAAGTCCTTTTTGTCTCTAATAACAATTTTGCTGTTTTAAGTCTATTCATCTGATATAAGTATAGCTACACCAAGTCTTTTCTGGTTACTGCATGCATGAAATATCTTTTATGAACATTTCGCTTTCAATTTATTGGTAATCTTGGGGCTAAGATGAGTCTCTTGCAGACAGCATATTGATGGCTCATATTTTCTTATCCATTCTTCCAGTCTGTGTCTTTTGATTGTGGAGTTTAATCCATTAGCATTCAATCTTATTACGGTAAAGGCAGTTCTTATTTCACCCATTTTGACCTTTGAGTTTTATTTGCCACTCTTTTGATACTTTTAATTACTTTTACTGTTATAATCTTCAATTCTAGACTCTCTTCCAAGCCTCTCTCTCCTGTCTTTTCTTTTCAAGCTATAGCTCTCCTTTTGCAGGTTGACTATGCCTACAAAGCCAGTCTTATTGTTATAAACTCTCTCAGTTTCTGTTTATCTGTGAATATTTTAAACTTGCCCTCATTTTTGAGAGACAGTCTTGTCGAATATAAGATTCTTGGCTGGAAGTTTTTCTCTTGCAGTATCTTAAATGTATCATACCACTGCCTTCTTGCCTCCATGGCTTCTGATGAGAAATCAGCACTTGATCTTATTGGGTATCCCTTAAATGTTATGCTTCACTTTTCTTTTGCTGCTTTCAGAACTCTCTCTTTGTCTTTGGCATTTGACATTCTTATTAGTATGTGTTTCAGAATTGGTCTATTCTGATTTATTCAGATGGGATTTTGTTGTACTTCTTGGACACAGATATCTATATCCTTCAATAGGTTGGGGAATTTTCTGCCATTATTTCTTCAATATTCCTTCTACTCCTTTTACCTTCTCTTCTCCTTCTGGGACACCCATGACATATATGTTTGCATGTCTCTTGTTGTCATTTAGTTCCTCAAGACCCCATTCATTTTTTTCCATTCTTTTCTTCATCTGTTCTTTTGTATTTTTGATTTTGGAGACCATGTCTTCAAGCTCACTGATCGTTTCTTCTACCTCCTGAAATCTGCTGTTATATGCCTCCAGTGTATTTTTAATTTCATTTATTGTGCCTTCCATTCCCATTACTTCTGCTATTTTTCTATGTATACTTTCAAATTCTTCTTTGTGCTCCCCCAGTGTCTTCTTGACACCCTTAATATCTTTAACCATCACATTGGATTTATTAAGGAGATTTCTTTGAACATCTGTGATTAGTTGTCTCAACTACTTTATGTCATCTGGAGGCTTATCTTGTTCCTTTAACTGGGCAATGTCTTCCCATTTCTTGGCATGGACAGAAATTTTTTTGTGTGTGTGTGTGTCTTGCCATCAGGCTTACTAGATATATTTATTCTGAATGCAGTTTTTCTTATTAGTTTAGGACTTTCTTGCCCTTTCTTACTTGTTTGTTGTGTCTTATGAGCCAAGGATGTAGTTGGTGCAGTAAGCTGTGGAGGGTGAACTGGTCCACATTGCTCCAGGAACTGATGAAGCTTCTCCCAACTTTCTCCTCTGCCAAGTGTAGGGACAGAGTCACATCCCTGTGTAATAATCCAAGTTTTGCAGGCCAAGACTGACTGTAGTTGCTTGGAATGACTGTTTGAGCTTCTTGCTCCTTCCTCCCTTGCCTGGGGCAGGGATGGAGCTGCAGGTGTGGGCAGCAATTTATGCCTTACAGGATGAATATGACTGTAGTTGCCCAAGTAGACTGATGTAGCACCATCCCTCCCTTCCTGCCAGGGGTGGGGATAGACCCTCTGGAGTGTCCAATTATCTAATCTGTGTGGACTGAATGTGCCACATAGTTGTCCTGGGGGGCTAAGGGAGTACTGTCCTTTCTGCTCTTTAGGGGGTGGGAACAAAACTACCTATGCCCAACAGTTCAGTCCATGTAGGCGAAAAGTGCCTGCCATTGCTCCGAGAGTCTAAGGAAACAACAGATTCCTCCTATCCTTTTGGGTGGTAGGGGTGGATCCATGGGCACCCAATAGTTCAATTCCTGTAGGCCAAGAGTACCTGCCATTGCCCGAGAGCCTAAGGAAACATCAGTCTTATCCTACCCTATTAGGGTATGGGGGTGGACCCACAGGCACCCAACAGTTCAGTCCCTGTTGGCCAAACATACCTGCTTTTGCCTGGAGAGGCTAAGGAGACACCAGAAACCTCCTATCTTATTAGGGGTGGCTGTGGATCTACAGGCTCCCAACAGAGCAGTCCCTGCAATACGAAAGTGCCTGCTATTGCCAGTAAGACTATGGAAACACTAGCCCCCTCTTTTCCTACTGGGGAGCAGGGCTGGAACTACAGGTACCCACCAGTCTTGGCCATGCAGGCGAAAGAGCCTGCTGTTGCCCTGAAAGGCTGAGGAAACCCAGCATCCCTCCTATCCTACATAGGGGTGGGTATGGAGCTGCATGTGTCCAACTATTCAGTCTGTGTGGGCCAAAAGCACCTGCAGTACCCAGAGGGCTGGGGAAACACAGTCCCTCTATTGTCCTGCTGTAGGTTGGGATGTAACCACAGGTACCCAACAGTAGAGTTTGTGCAGGCCAATAGCACCTGCAGTTGCCCTGAGAGGCTGAAGAAACACCAGCCCCCTCTTATACTATGGGGGGAAGGCAGAGTTAGAGATGGAATTGAAGGCACCCAACAAACCAGTTCATGTGGGCTGAAAGTGTCTGCAGTTGCCTGGACAGACTGAGGAAACACAGCTCCCCTTTTATCCTATTGGGGTGCAGGGATGGAGATACAGGTGCCCAGTTATCAAGTCTCTGTGGGCTGAAAGTACCTGTAGTTTCCCAGAGAGGCCAAGGAAACACAGTTCCTCTCCTATCCTATTGGGGTGCGAGATGAAGCCTCAGGTGTCCGACTATTCAGTCTGTGCCAGCTGAAAGAAGCTGCAGTTACCCGGAGAGACTGGTGCAGGTGTCCCCAGCTTCCTCCCTGCTGGAGGTAGGGCTGAAGCCTAGGCTAAGGCTGCAATCTGATCTTGGTGGAAAGAAGCTAGTCCCTGCCAGCACTGTGATTTTTCAATCACCTCCACTTCACCTTATGCCAGGCAGAGTTAAAATGGTGGCTACTGGCCTCTTTCCGACTTGGATAGGTTCAAACTGTAACTCTTCTTAGGACTATACCTTAGCCAGCTGAATTTGCTAATCAGTGCCCAACCATCTCTTCCTACCCTGTTTTTGGGAAATGGAGCATCCAACTCCAGTCATGGAATAGCTCCTGATCAGCTTGCACCGCGGGCACTGGACCCTATGCCCTAGAGTGCTCTATTCATGAATCTTCTCTGCAGATGGGCAGTCTCCTTCTTTCATATTTTCAAGAATGGTGCAGGATGCTCTTCTTGTCTCCTGGGGCCCCTAAACAGTGGCTTTAGATAGCTCTGGGTGATTACTAACTGCCCTATAGGACGAGCTGACTCTTGGAGCTTCATAGTCTTGCTCCTTTTCTCCTAGTGATGTTTTGATTGGATACATTATCTTGTCTAATTTTTCTTCTCTGATAGTAGAATTTTTTTGTATTCTTTGCTATAGTGTCAGGATTTGTTATCTTTTGCCATTTAGTTGTGTTTTCGATTGGATCATGTCCCTCACAAAGACATGTTCAAGTCCTGTGGGTGTGAAATCATTTGTAAATGGGATCTTTGAAGAGTCTACCAAAATAAACCCAAAATTGAATCAGGGTGGGCCTTAATCCAATATAACTGTAGTCCTTATGAGCAATGGAAATTTGGAAGCAGCAATAGATAGAAATACAGAATATTGTCTGAATTCTACATAACAATAGTTTTGGTAGTTTGTTAGTTTTCCATGTGTGCATATGCACTGATGGTTAAATTTTGATAGTTTATATGAATGCTTTATATATTCGCAGCATTTTTCTCATTCCATTCTATTTTGCTTGACTTTTTTGTTTTTGAAATGTTTCTCTTAATAATCAATTTATAAAATTTCACAGACATGGGAAGCCACATAGACTTTACCTTAAAAGATGCCAAGTTCTAGAATTCCCTTTATATGTACCAAAGTATGTTCTCGTATGGAGAACAAAACTGTAACCTTTAGAAATATTACAGAATATGCAGGATTATTATCGTTTTTAAATTTCATATATTAATTTAGGTCACAGATTTTTAATTTTTAAAACATAGTTCTACACATCTTGCTACAGAGTACATATAACAATTTCATGTTAACTACAAATGAAAACAAAGAAAACTTTATGAATATATTTTGTGGTTTGCATAACAAAGTTTTAGATTCTTTTTTCAAACTTTAATTCAAATTCAAAAATTAAAATACCAGACATAAGGCAGCTTAACAAGTTATGGAAATATCACTCAAAAATCTGTCCAGGCAATTTTATCTCATCTAATCCTAAAAACAAAGACTTTTCTTTTTTAATATAGGTCATTTGGATGACAGGTAAAAAAAAATAAGCTATTAAAGAAAACTCAATTGCAGTTTGTTCAATTATTGGGCATCCATTAAGCAATAAATCCCTCTTCCTTCTCACCACCCTGGTCCCTAGTAACCTATAATCTACTATCTGTTTCTATGAAATTTGCTTTTTGTAGGTACACTTTAAAGTATTTAACAGTTTACTCCAAATTTGTCAGTTAAGCTTAATACAACCAACCACCAGATCTAAGTTTGGAGGCTTCAAAATCTGAACACCACAGAGTCCTTCAAGGTGTTTGCTGTACAATAGGCTTGAGCTAGCTGGGTGCACTGGGACAAATAATGTCCCCAAAATATTCATGTCCACTTGGAACCTCAGAAGGTGGTCTTCTTTGGAAATTGTGGTCCACTGGCTTTTGACGGATGCTATAGCAGAAGATCCATGAAGGATACTGGACATAAAATTCAGAACATGATAAACAGTAGTTTGTACTTGTTCCTGAAATTGGAAATTGGAAACTGGAAAGAGTTTCAGGTGTTTGAATTGTTCACAAGCATTTTAAATAAATATATTAATATTTTGAGTAGTAATAGTTTTAAAAGCTGCAAGATAGCATCTTTGTGTACTGTGATGTATAGAGATTACTATCCTTCAATTGCTTTGTACCTTCAACTCATCTTTTTCTTAAGAAACTGTATTGCTGTTAATAAACATTTATTAAATAAATGTATAATCCCACACCCCAAAAATTAAGTAGTTAACAAAGGAAATTTTGAGTTGTCTATATGTTACTATTTGGAAAAGTTAAAAAAAAGTGTTGGGCAGCTGAGTCTTTCTTCAGTTCACAAGACAGAAAAGGATGGTTCATTTTTAATAAAGCAAAATCTTTTCCATGTTGCTTGTATTTATTTATTTATTATTTATTTATTCATTTGAAATTTATTTACTTTGTGTGGTCTAAAAATAAAGGTACATTGTATATGAATCTGTTATACTTGTATAAAATAAAAATGTAGTGAAATAAATAGTGAGCAATATGTGTATATGACACCATAGCTCTCACATTCATTACCACAGTCATTTTTGACTCATTTATTGATAGTAAATTTTAATTCTTTGCAAGTTAATATAAGCTCTAAAAGCCAAATATTTTTGAGGCAGAATTATCTGATATAAAAGTTTTTATGAAATATATTTCAAAGTTACTTAAGTGAAGTGAAGAGAAATGAAAAAGAAGGAAAAAAAGAAGAGTTAAAATTATTAAAATATGTCCTCTAAAAGATGACTCGGGGGAGATTTAGAAAGACATGGACTTGTACTAGTATTTATATGTACTACTATATCCAATTTTCTATATAGTTGACATTTTCATAATAAAAAACTGTTTGAATAAGGTGTCATTCTGGACCATATAATATGTTTTGAATATCCACAGAATCTTGTTGCTGTAGACAATTTATCTTAGTAGTTTAACTTATTGGGGCTGAACATCCTCAAGCTTACTTTGCATCTGTTCATTTCATTTAATATCCTTACAAATATTTGGAAAGTTTTCTTGATATGTCTTGCACATTTTCTTTAATTATGCTACACCATAAATTATATATTTTATGTTATTGTAAATGCAAAATTATAGTTACTTTATAATTGACAACTTCTTACATGTTGGTGTTTATTTCCAGAACTCTATTTGTATTACGCTCATTCTATCTAATAGTATATGTCCTAGCTAATTATCAAGAATTGTTATATTATACTGCTATAATACTCTGTAGTGGGTATTTTCAGTACTCATGCCATTTAGATTTTCTAGAACTACCAGAATATTTTGCCAAATAAAACTTATATTTGTTATCGCTTTTTCATTTTTTGTTCTGAATTTTTCTGCTTCAAATTTTGCAGGCTGGTTTGTGACACTATCTTTGAAAGTGATTTCTGAACATCAAACTATAATTTATAATAAGTTACAGATCTTGAGTGTACATCATAGGTTTTTTCTGCCTAGGTATTTCTACATACCTGTTTTAGTTTGCTAAAGACTGCCAATGCAAAATACCAGAACAGGCTGGCTTTTATAATGGGAATTTATTAGGATAAACTCCTCCTGTTCCAAGGTTGTGCAAATGTTCAAATCAGAGCCTCCCAATTGAATTCAATCCAATCAAAAGGTCCCACACCAAGAAGAATGGATTTAACTCCTAGAACATGATCTTTTCGGGGATTCACAAAAAACACCACACTGTCACAATACCTTATAGGATTTAAACAATACCCAATTTTTAAAATGATATGTGAAATGCCTGGGAGACAATTCAAAACCATTCAACATATGAAAATCCCTGCATTTTCAACTACTATAAGAATAGGCAATCAACAGTCACCAACCCTGAGATGACTCAGTTATTGGAATTATAAGCCAAATATTTAAAGGCAGCCATTAAAGTCATATTCTAAGAAGTAAGGCTGAATATTCTTGAAATGAAAGGAAATTTAGAAAGCCTCAGCAAATAAATGAAGCCTATAAAGGGAACCAAATAGAAATGCTAGAACTGAAAAATACCAAAATTAAAATTCCTTGAAGAGCTCAATAATAGAATGAAGATGATAAATAAAATAGTGTACTTTAAGGAAGAACAATATAAATTATTCAATCTGAACAACAGAGAGAAAAAGATTCAAAATATAAAGAAATAAAGCCACAAAGACCTGTAGAAGTAGAATAACAAAAGTCTGATATTTGTGTCATCAGAATCCCAGAAGGAAAGATGAAAGAATGGTGCAGAAATATAATATATCACAAATGTCAAATTTGGCAAAATACAGAACTAAGGATCTGAGAATCTCAGTGAACTATATACAGTTTAACTCAAAGAATTGCACACTTAAACACATAATCAAACCAAATTCCAAAAATCTGGAGCAATGTCACAAAGCATTGAATATTGTAAAACAATTACACGAAATACTTCAGATTTCTCATCAGTAACTATGGAGACAGAAGGCAGTGGCAAAGCATTTTAATTTCCTAAGAGAAAAGATTTATTGGCATCCAAAATTCTATATCTAACAAAAATACCTTCCAGTAAAGAAAATAGAAACATTCTCAGGTGAAGGTAAATTGAAAACTCCTTGCAAGTAAACCTGCTGTACAAGAAATGCTTAATGGGAAAATTTCAATAGAAGGAAGCTGATGCAGATAGAAATATGGAATTGAGAAATAAAAGAAAAGGAGCAAAAATATCTAATATCTGGATAAATATAATAGACTATTTTCTACTATTAATATATCACTATGTGTATGGTATTTAAAAGAAAAACCTATAACATTTTCTGGTGCTATTTTTTATGTATATAGACATGGTACATATGACAACTACAACAAAAATGGAGGAAGGTGGGGGTATAAATATGTTGGTAAGGTTGTTACATTCCTCTTGAAGGTGTAAAATATTAATTCTAAGCAGACTGCAAAATATTCAGCATTGTAATTCTCACAGCAATTGCTATAATACTGTATAAAGTAATATATTTAAAGACACAACATATAAATTGAAATGGGATTCAAAATATGCAAACAGTTCAAAAGAAGGAATGGAAGGGGAAACAGAGGAATGAAAGACAGAGGAGAAACAGAAAATAAATAATAAAATGGTAGACCAAATTTAACTTATGACTAGTTACACAGCAGTATATACAGAAGAAAAATAATACTCTGAATAGTTTATTTCCTTTATTATTGAAAATATGTTATTGCTTGTTAATCACCAAAATCAACTTCTTGATCCTTTCTTCTTTAAATGTGTTTTTAAAGTATTTACAGAGATGAAATGGAGGCACCAAGGAGAAATTGCTCAGACTTGTCTTGAACATATGGGAAATTAAAATTCAGAGAGCATTAGTGAATCTCATGCATAAAGATGTCATTGGCACAGCGGGAAGGATGGCCAATGTGTGGCTCCTTCCCTCTAACCCTTTGTCATAGGTCCACCACCCAACTTCCCCAAATCCTCTAAAATGTTATCTTTATCCAATTCCCATGCCTTTTAGCTTTGTGCTCTAGACTGCTATAATTCTGGTTTTGTACTAGGAGGTATAAGAAGATAATCCACTCCCTAAAAGGATGCTGGATATTTTTAGGTGTGATTTCAGGATTATTAGAGGTAATGGAAGCTGGGAGGGTGGATGTTACAGTTGAGGAAAGAGAGCAGCAAATTTGGTTGGAAACATAGAGTTGAATAATGTTAAGCAACTTAGGTTAGAGGTTGTAGTGGTTTGGAGTTGTATGCACCCCATCAAAACATGTTTTGTGACCTAATATACTATCTATCTTGAAAAATGACCCATGTGCACTAGAGATGAATATTGTTCTGCTGCTGTTTGGTGAAGTGCCCTATATATGTCTACAGGTCTAGTTGGTTAATACTATTGTTCAAGTCTTCTGTTTACTTATTGGTATTTTGTTTAGTTGTTCTATCCATCATTGAAAATGATGCACTGAAGTCACCTAGTATTAATGTTCAGCAGTCTATTTCTCCCTTCAAATCTCTCATAGAATTTGGGGTTCAACAGTTAAGTGCATTTATAATTATAATTATGTCTTCTTGTTGAATTGATCCTTTTTCCATGTATAGTGAACATCTTTCTTCTAATAACAGAAGTCTCTTTATCTGTTCTTAGTATTGCTCTCCAATATCTCTTTGGGTTTCTATTTGCATGGCATAGTTTTTTCCACCCTTTGACTTTCAACCTACTTGTGTTTTTGAATTTAAGGTGAATCTTTCATAAAAATTGTATTGTTGGGTCATGTTTCTAAATTCATTCTGCCAGTGTCTGCCTTTTGAATGGAGAGTTTAATCCACTTACATTTAAAGGAACTACTGATAATGCAGGACTTTCTTTTACCATTTTGTTTTTTGGTTTTATAAGTCTTATACCTTGTTTCTCCCTCAAATCTCTTTTAATGTTTGCTTTCCAATATAATTTTTTATTATCATTTCAAGTCCCTTCTCATTTGTTTCTGTATATATTTTCCAGCTATTTTCTTTTTGTTTTATATGGGGCTTAAATTTAACGTCCTGAATCTGATTTATAGCAATCAGGTTTGATTTGATATCAATGTAACTTCAAGAGCATAAACATACACTGTTTCTATATCCCTTTGTCCCACCACCTTTTTGTTTTACTTGATTTAAATTATATCTCTATACATTTTATGTCCAAAACAAAAGATTTATCATTGCACTAAAGCATTTGCATTTTAGAACCTGTAAGATTTATAAAATGGAGTTACATACCAATAATACAATACAGTAGCGCTGGCATTTATAATTACCCATATGGTTTTCATTACCAGTGGTCTTTATTTCCTTATGCTACTTTGAACCATCAACTAGTGTCCTTTTCTTTCAGTCTGAAGAACTCCCATTAGCATTGATTATGAGATTGGTCTAATGATAATGAACTTTTTCGGGTCTTTCTTATCTGGGAATGTCTTAGTCTCCCCTTCATAGATAGAGTCATCAGATATGAAATTCTTGGCTGGAAATTGCTTTCTTTTAGCAGTTAAAATATTTTGTCTCACTGCTTTCTTGCTTCTATGTTTTCTGATGAGAAATTGGCACAACATTTTTGGGACATGATGCATAACTTTTCTCTTACAGCTTTCAGAATTCTTTCCTTGTCCCTGGTATTTGACTGTTCTACTACTATGTGCCAGAGCATGATTCTCTTCAAATTTATCTTGCATGTGGATCATTGTGTTTCTTGAGCATATATTCATGTCTTTCATTATTTGGGGAAATTTACTGCCATTATTTCTTTGACTATTTCTTCTGTCCCTTTATCCCTTTCTTCTCCTTTGGGGACTTCCATATTGTGTATATTAGTAAGCTCAATGGTGTCCAACATGTCTCATATGTTCTGTCTTCCTTTTTCATTCATCTTTCTACTCCTCAGCCTGAATCATTTCAATTACCTTGCTTTTAAATTCATTGATTATTTTCTCTGCAAGCTCCAATCTGCTGATGAAACCCTTTAGGGAATTTTTAATTTCAGTTTTTATGGTCTTCCAACACCAGTATTTCTATTTGGTTCTGTTTAAAAATTGATACAAGATAGCAGAGTAGGGAAAGGCAAGCTGCACTTCTCCAGAAACTGAGAGACGGTAGACAGGCTTACTTGGCAGAAGGGAAGCTGTGGGACTGCAGGGGCAATAAGATAAGACAGCTGGGGGGTGGGAGGGGGGAGTTAGCAGAGGAAAAAGAAAGCCTTGGGAGATAAGGCAGGCAAGTTGGTTCACAGCTGGCTCAGAGGGAGAAGGAAACTGGGGAAGTGATTTCGCTGGCAGACAAGCACTTAGCTGGCTCAAAGAATGAAGAAAGTCACTGGATGACCAGGTGTGTGTGTCAGTTCCTAGTAGGCTTTTAAAGTGGGAAGAACTGTGGGGTAATCAGTCATGGGGATCAGCAACAAGACAGCTCAGAAGGAGAGGAGAGCAGTTGTGTAAATGGTGTGCTGCTGGCACTCCTGAGGGAAGGGGAAGTGTGGAGAAACAAAGAATGCTGCCTGATACCCATCCAGCTCAGGGGAGAGGAATGTAGGGGGAATGAGTTAGGGTGAGCAATTTTTCTCTGTTCCTGGGAAAAAGAGAGATGCAAGCCAGCATTGAAGCAGCTCCATGGAGAGGGAAAGGGGAAACTGATTAATTGGGATGGGACTCACCCCTCTGCCCCAAGCAAGATAGAAATCAGGGCAGTGAGAGTTGGGCTGACAGGCACCCAACTGGCCTGAGGGAAAGGTGAGCCAGGAGAGGCAGCTGGCAAACTACCAGGTGCAAAACTA
>JAQZBX010037143.1:0-23906 GCA_029593785.1 Cabassous unicinctus | reverse complement strand
TTCTTAAATGTATATTGAATAAAACAACAATGCAAAAGATAATTTTTTAAATATCCAAAATTATAGTTGGAGTTGTAAATACATTTCAGTCAGTATATAAAACACTATATGTATCATCCTAATATAAGAAGAATTGCAGTTTCATTTCTATTTAAATTATTTCCTCATTAATATTCATCAATTCATTTTATTGATTCAAATATACTAATATTTCTTGATATACAAAAGTTGGGTTCATGCACATATTTAATTTATATCCTATTCTCTCATTATGTAGAGACAGTTATCATCCACAAATTACCTCTGAGCAATGTCAATACTGATGCCAAGGCCTCTGCTCCTATGAAATTAACCTAATGCCATATGGAACTGAATACAGATGTAGTTGTTATAAAACAGAATTATTATTCTCAGGATATCGGTATTTCAGGTAAACCTGCCCACTTGTGCTTGCCTGCACCTGAAATAGATTTGGACCTATTCCAGAAATCCTACTTTCCATATCCAGCATAAGAGGGTGATATTATACTGTGAGTATTTTTGTAATTTTGTTTTATTTGTTTTATTTTTCCTTCTCCTTTACCTTATTCCACGAATCACTCACTCTTCTTTCCTGCGCTGTTCACTTATTTATTGACAAGCATTGCTAATAGGACTAGAATAGAAAATATAGATAAGGAAGGTATTCACATTATGAGACCAACATCTTCTTTTTAAAGTAGTGCATTAATATACTTCATTCCAGAAACTTTAGGAGAATTGTCATGGCTGCAAAGAGTGACAATATAATAAAAATGGATGGAGTCTATGCCAGCAATGCAGAAGAATCAGGGGGTGATTGTGTTCTGCCCAGAGATTCAGTATGCAGAATAATTTCAATGTATAATCATATGGGGAGATGTTATTATGAGATAAAATGTAGATGATATTGCCTTTGCAAGAGAAAGGGTTTGTTTTCCCGTGATTAAATGGAAGGAACTATTTTGGGTTCAGCCCACTAGTGATTGGGAGAGTGATAACTATATGTAAGGATTTAAGAAGTACCAGGGATTTAGGCAAAAGTTTGGACCATTGGGGATCCATGACCCATTTTGTAAGTTTAAGAGTAGGGATTTGACAGGGTCATTGTGATGTTCTGTTAGACCAGCATCCTGGGGATGATGGGCTAAGTGGATGTTCCACAGTACCTGTAGCAGTTTGGCAGTTTGATATAGTTATGAATTCCACAAATAGGTATTGGATTTTGCTTGTAAACTTGTCTGTTCATCTGGGCTTGATTAAGTTATGATTAGGGCATTGACTGGGCCAACTCAGTAGGGCATTGAGGCCCGCCGCTTGGTGGGTGGGGTCTCAAAGATAAAGGACAAGGCAAAGTACAGAGTTGGAGTTTTTGAGTTGGAGTTTTGATGTTGGAGGAAGAAGGTTCATTAGCATAAGCATTAAGATTGAGGTTATGGCATATAGGCCTGTATTCATTTATTTGACACTGTTTATATATTTCCAGAGATTTTTGCCAATTTATTTTAGAAGGTAGCAGGATTTCCCCAGAATGGAATTTTAATTTTTTTGTTAGCTATTGTGTGGGCCTCTATCTATTGAGAAAACTTTCCTATGACAACAAAAACATATTCATATATCTTAGAAGTATGTTTAAGTTACCTTTTTCCCCCATAAAACACCCCATGTCACAAAAGTTGTGTCTCTATTACAGGGTGTTGATATTGGGAGCCATTGATTTTTTTAAACAAATCACTTTTACATACATACTAATAAAGCATACAATTCATCCAAAGTGTACAATCAGTGGCATTCAGTGTAATCTCATAGTTCTGTGTTCATCACTTCAATCATTATTAGAGCATTTTCATTATTTCAATAATAAAAAATAAAAGGCAAACAAGAAACTTCCTCACCTCTCAATCTATTTCTCCTGCTGTACATAGCTGCTATTTCTGGCTATTCTTGCACATTTATTTACTTGTTTATTAAGCAGTTTTATTGAGATATGTTCACATACCATATGCTCTATATAAAGTGTATAATCATTGATTTTTAGCATAATCACAATATTGTACATTCATCTAAAAAATTTCAGAACAATTTCTTTATTCAAAAAAAAAAAGACTCCACATCCCCTACCCTTCATTCCCCTGTCCTACAAAGCCATCAATCTAATTTTATCTCTATAAATTGATCTATATTGCACTCTACACAGATGGAATCATGCAATATGCAGCTCTCAGTGTCTGGTCTCCTCCACTAAGTACAATGTTTCCTTTTCATCTGATATTAACATTTTGTAGTATTAACCTACATTTATTAGGCTGTCAAAGAAAAATGGTCTTATATATGCAATTTTACCCATATTCATATTTCACATAATAAATTCATATTTCACATAATATATTTAGTTCATATCAGCAGAATCAATACAGTATTTGTCCTTTGTTGTCTGGCTTGCTTCATGTAACATAATGTCCTCCAGGTTCATAAATGTTTCATTTCATTTATTCTTACCACTGCACAATATTCCATCATGTATATACATGACAAATTGTTTATCCATTCATTAATTGATGGGCATATGGTTTGTTTCCAACTTTTTAAAAAATATTTTTTTATTTTTAAAAGATACTTAGATTATATAAATGTTACACAAAAATATAGGGATTCCCACATGCCCCACACCCCACACCTACCACACCCTCCTAGAAAATCATCCTTCATTAGTGTGGCACATTCATTGCAATTGATAAATTCATCCTGGGGCTTTGCCATTAAGCATGTACCATAGTTCACACTGTAGTCTGCACTCTCTCCCACTCAGTTCTGCTTGTTATGTGCTGATATAAAATGGCCTATATCTGTCATTGCAACTTCACTCAGGGTGATTCCCAATCCTGAAAAAGTTCCCGTATTACAACTGTTTTTCCCTCTCCCTGCCCACAGAGCCTCCAGTGGCCACTGGCTTGACATGAATGTTGTAATTTCTTCCATTGCCAGAATCACAATATGTCTATAGTAAAATACCAATAAGTCCACTCTCATCCATAGCTCTTCCCCCAATCCCAAGGATTCTGGGTGGTGACATCCACTCCACCTCCATTTGAGAGGGGGCTTATATCCCATGGGGAAGATGGATGGGACTATCCTGTATGCAGCTGCAGACTCTCTCCATTCCCTGCGATGGCTGTTGTCCATCACCATCTCCCTGCCAGGTGTACTGGGTGAGTCCATTGAGCTTTAGAGTAGGTGTTCCAACTCTGCTGAGGTTCTGGGACCAGCTGGCACATGGACAGCCCAAAGACTTGAGTCCTGGACATACACCTACAAACTCCAGCACCAAGCATAGGTTTGCATAGAAAGGACAGATGAGCCATGTGCAAGGAAGACATAATTGAATCTAACTTTGTCACTCTCAGGAGCTCAAAGTCCAAAGTAATTTGGCAAGACACCAAACTGTGGAGCTATCCACCCTGACCATAGGATCTGGGCATCTCCAGAGCCCTCAAGAGTCCCACCTTTGGGGTAGTATACACTTTAGAAGTCTATGAGATTCTCCTGAGATATGCATAATTGTAACCTCTGGGATGAACTCTCAACTCACTTTGAAGTCTCTTAGCCATATTAACTCATTTGTCTTTACATTTTCCCCCTTTCATTCAAGGTCTTTTTCCAGTTGTAATCCTAGTTGTTGCTTGGGAGCAATCCCTCAGTGCCAGGGAGGCTCATCCCTGGGAGTCATGACCCACACTGGGAGGAAGATAATGCATTCATATGCTGAGTTTGGCTTAGAGAGAGGCACATTTATGGATCAAGGAGCTCTCAGGAGGCAACCCTTAGGCACCCCATAACAATAGGCTAAGTTTCAGCTTTAAAAGCAAAGGCTCATAAGCCTAATCATCAATATCAAAGGCCCATCAGTGGATCATCCTCCTTTGCCAGTCACTGCCCCTGCAGTTGGGGGATTGTTGTTGCTTCTTGAGAATGTGGCAGAGATCCCTAGGATGGTATTTCAGTATTCCCTCAGTTATTGTGTGAGTCTCCACCCACTGTGACAATGCCCCATGAACATTTGAATATTTTTATATACCTTATATGTATGCTAAAGTGAACTTCCTCCCATGTATCCCCCATCACTGACACCCCACACCAATGATCCTTCCCAACCCGTTGTAACCTTTCTGTGATCCAAAGCTTCTTCAAAAATGAAGCCATTACAATAACCAAATACAATTAATAGGAAAATGAACAATAATGAGACATTTAAATATAAGAAATAAAATACATAAAAATTAAAAAAAACTAAAAATACAATAAAATTAAAAGATTGGAATATTAAAAAAATGAAAAATATTTAAAAAAAAAATTTTGTTGACATTTTGTCTTTCATCACCACAATATCTGGTGTCCTGTCTGTACTGTGGCACCATTCCCGACTCATTCCCCAGTGTCTCACTATTTTTCATTTTATTTTCAAAGAAGTTTTAGGTCACAGCAAAGTAAAAAACAGAATATAGGAGACTCTCATATACCCAACATCCTCCCCCTTTCCCCCCCCCATATTAATACATTTTTTATATGTGGATGGTAACTGTTTTGACTGATATACAAATAGTGAAGCATAGCTACTAAACATGGTCAATGGTTTACATTATGTTTTACATTTTAGACTCTACACTTTTATAAATTTTGATGATATTTACCGTGTCCTGTGTCCATCATTGTTAGATCATGTAGAACACTTCCACTGCCCACTAAATAAGCCCTATTCAATCTATTCAATTCCTCCATCCCCCTCCCCTTGGGGCCCATGGCAACCCCTGGCTTCACTCCTTGGATGATAAGATTCATAGTTCCCTGCAACAAGGCTGAGGTCTTGATGCACGGTTTGTCCTCCCCTATTAGGAACCGCTCATGCGGTCCTCCCAAGGATGGGAGTCCAACTCCTTCCAGCTCATTATGTGGGTCTCCACCCCCTGATACAACACATTATGACTGAATGATCACTCACACACTCCCTAGAAGCCTGCTCCAGGTGTGCTCTGTCCCGAATTCCCCCCATCCAAAGCCCTAAACCAGTAACCCTTCCTTCTCATATTGCCATAAAAGCATTCCCAACTTTGTGCTTTTAACCACATACCCATAAATCCCCAGTGTTTACCTGATCCTTCTCCCAACCTTCCCCCCCAGTACCCTGGACCTTCCAACCCACTCTTCCCAATCTACCCACCTGTCAAACCTGCACCACCCAACCCAATAATATCATTACCCTTCTGTCATATCCCTTCAATAAGCAGTGACACATTTTCACCTTACCATAGATTATGTCCATACGAGTTTTGGCTCACAACTTTCTTCTCCTTTTCTATTTCTTGTAAACCTATCTTCCAGACAATAACTCTCTGAGTCTGCTCAAATTGCTTAATTTATATCAGTAAGGTTATGTAATGTTCATCCTTCAATGCCTGGCTTGCTTCACTCAACGTGAGGTCCTCCAGATTCATCCATGCTATCCCATGTGATAGCACTTTATTAAAAACTTACTGCTGAGTGATATTCCATTGTATGTATGTAACACATTTTGTTTATCCATTCATCAATTGATGGACATTTGGGTTTTTTCCAACTTTTGGCAATCATGAATAACATCCCTATGAACATCGGTGTCCAGATGTCCATTCGTGTTAATGCTCTCAGTTCTTCTGGGTATATACCTAGCAATGGTATTGCTGTGTCCCATGGCATGTCTATATTCAACTTCCTTAGTAACTGCCAAACAATCCTCCACAATGGCTGTACCATTCTACATTCCCACCAATAGTGAATAAACATTCCTATCTCTCCATATCCTCTGCAACACTTAGTTTTCTGACTTTCTAATAGCTGCCAAAATGAAAGGTGTGAAATGATATCTCATTAAAGTTTTGATTTGCATCTCCCTAATTGCTACTGATGTTGAAAATTTTTTCATATGTTTTTTTGACACTTGTATTTCTTCTTAGGACAGTTGTGTTTTCATTTCTTTTGCCCATATTTTAATTGGATAGTTGTCTTTTTATTGTTGAGTGGTATGAACTCCTTTTATATCATGGATATTAAACACTTATCAGATATGTGATTGCCAAATATTTTCTCCCATTGAGCCAGTTGCCTTTTCTTACTTTTGACAAAGTCCTTTGAGGTGCAAAAGTGTTGAATTTTGAGGAGGTCCCATTTATCTATTTTTTTCTTTTTTTGTTTGTGCTTTGGGTGTAAGGTTTAAGAAACTACCACCTACCACAAGATCTTGAAGATGTTTTCCTACATTTTCTTCTAGGAGTTTTATGGTTATTGTTTATATATTTAGGTCCTTGATCCCTTTTGAGTTAATTTTTCTATAAGGTGTGAAGTCTTCTTTCTTTTTTTAAAAGAAAATTATAAAATTTATTTTATAAGAAATTTTTGCATAAGGTGTATAATGTCTTCTTCCTTTCTTTTAGATGGTTATCCATTTCTCCCAGCACCTTTTGTTGACTAGACTGTTCTGGCCTAGCTGTTTGGGCTTAACAACCTTGTCAAAAATCACATGATTTAAAAATTACATGAGCACTTGAGAATAATGCATATCCTGTTGTTTTTCATGCAGTCATGCAGTGGGGCCACCCCAGGCAGCCCCAAAAGCCATGGTACCTCAAACCATCACTGTGGTCAAAGTTCCCTAAAAGAACTTAAATTAGTTTGTATGCTGTGCTGAAACAAACATTTATTTTCTTAGGTGCTACAATTGCTTGGCCTGTTATCAAACTGAATGAGATATTTCCTGAGTTGTGGTCTATCTGGCTTACCTTTTAACCCTAAACCTACTAACCAGTCAGACAGTATTCCATGTGTCCCAATAACTCATGTGCAGTCCCTCTTCAAAATGCTTAACTGTTCCCAATTAGGACACCTAAAAATACAGTTCCCTGAATCTGACATGAATGGTTCTTACAAGTCTTTCAGGTCTGTCTTGGTGTTCACTCCATATGGAGAAATACAACTGTTTTGCACCACAGGACACAAGGTGTATGGGTAATCACCCCAATATACTAGCTGATCACCCAGAGAAAACACTGACTTATTTCTGCTTCACTTATCAAATATTTGATGTCCATTGCAGATTGGTTTCCTAGTACATACCCTTCTCCTTTCCCCAAACCCTAGCCATTGCCCCATGCCTGTGCCTGGGGAGCCTAATTTGATTTAACCAGTGTACCCTGGTCTTACTGAACCTCCCACTACAGATAATACCAGCAGGACCACACCAGATTATACCCACATGTCTCTGATGTAATATTATTAATTCCTATAATAATAGGAATAGGCCTACTGCTATCCCTTACTGGAACAGGGTTTGATGCTTCCACACTGGGCACACAACAAATCATACAGGCTAACACCAATCTTCCTGCCACACTAGCTACCTCCTTGCAAAACCTCCAAGAAACTTTAGCCCTAATGCAGCAATTCCATTAATCCCCAGCCCAAATGGCCCTAGACCACTAGCCAGGCAGCATGGGGTCTTCTCCCTTCAGGGAACCACCTGCAGCATTTACATTAATAATTGGGGGGGTTCAAGAGGACATATGCACCTTACCACACAAACAGAAACAATACCTACATCTCACCCAAGTTTTCGTCAACACTTCCACACTAACAAATGCTTTCAGTCCGTCCTCATGGATGGATCCTACATCCTGGAGTGGCTGGCTAAGGACTGGGTTTCTCCTCTGTGCTCTCTTTAGTATTTTCCTACTCACTACCCTACTCAAATGCTTATTTAAATATATAAGCTGAGCCTTCCCAGTAGCATTTATTATTTCCAAAGTTCAAGTAATCCAGTCTCATCCAATGCCTTGTCATCCCAGGGTTGTTTATCCTGGGTGCACTCAGAACATCAGTTATTTGCTGCCAAGGCCCATCCAAGGCTTCGTTAGGACAGAAAAGCAGCCCCTCCATGGAAGCTGGGCAGTAAACTTAATCTATGGCCCAGTTGGTCAAGGACCCTTGCTGCTAAAGCCTTGTGAAAGACCCAACAAGGAAAAAAAAACACACAGAATTAATGCACCCCATTTTCAGCTCCAATTAAATAGAGAAACTGCTTCTCCACATGTAGGCTAACCCTCTGCTCAGCATTGGAATGGAGAGGACTTCTGCCTGAACCTCTCTGTTTGACCTGCTTGGTTTCAGGACTGTAAATAATAAACTTTAAACATTCTCATTGTAACTACTTCATTGATGTCAAGCCCATGATCTCCCCCTGCAGGGCTGGAGAAACTTCCCCTAAGAAACCCCTTGGGAAACTTCTCCCAGATGCCTCCTTTCTCTGGAGCCTAAGCAAACTCTTTAGTTATCAATTCCCCACAGGAAGAGTAAGACGCTTCCAGACTATATTCCATGTCCTAATCAAACTGAATGTGATCAAAGGGAACCGTTATTACATTAATTGGATCATGTCTCCTTTCTTATTACAACTAGATCAACACCTTTTGTGTTGCTTTAAGAATATAAACTAAACCACTCATACTGCCCTAGTGTGTCTGAGTGACCTCACATACCTTCATGCTCCTTATAGTGTTAAAGCCACACTATATTGTCTTATCATCACATTCTTGCCATGCTCTTTCTTTCAGAAATATTTGACTGTGCTCTTTATTCCTGACCCCAGCAGTCTGTTTCTGCACTTGTCCTTCAGGATATACTGTCATGCATCACTTTCTTGAGGAAGATTCCCTGACGTCACTGAAAAAACTCAGAAGCTCTCTAAATCACCTTCTTCCAGGTACCTTTCACTCAAACTTTGTGAAGCACAATTTCATATATTACATATGATTATATTATCATGTAATTTAATTCATATTATTTTATCTTATTTCTAAAAATGAGTTATATTGCATATTTCAAAAATCAAAACCATATAAAAAGCAAATATTCAGAAATATGTATCTTGCTATATATTTGATAACAGGGTAAAGAGAGCATATATTGATCATAAAAAATTATGGATTTTCTATATTTTAAAATATCATTAGTATTAGACAGTCCAACTATTTCCAGTTTCTGATACTTCAAACATTACTGCAAGAAATAAACTTTACAAGCATTTTAAACATAAGTCTGTATGTGTATATATGTGTTTGTATGTATATATATGTATGAATATGTGTGTAATTATATATGATTAATTCTTAGAAGCACAATTGTTGTTCTAAGAGAAAATGCATTAATACATTTAATAGACACTAAAAATTATTCTTCAAAATTGTAAAACATTGCACTGCCAACAGCCATAAATATATAATGTCCAATGGCCATACAAGTGTGGCATTTCCCTATAACTCATTAAAAGAGATCAATTTCACAATGTTTGATTTTTATAAATCTGATGGTGAGAAAAGTTTTCATTATTTAGTTATCATTTTCATTATTAATAAGTTTAAAATTTCACATATATATTCAAGGATCAGGTCATTTGTATTTTAATATGGGTGAAATCTTTCTTCATATAATTTTTTCTTTTTCTGTTGTGCTCTTGTTCTTTTCCTTCTCAATGTCAGTATTTTGTATAAGAACCATTAACCTTTTATCTGTGAACTGAGTTGCAAATATTTTCATATATTTCCAGTTTTAAATATTTCTTTATTTTCTCCTTACAAAAAATGTTTTTATTTAGTTGTGAATATCTAGATTTACTTTCTTTTATAATTAAGACTTAGAAATACCTGCCTTATGCCAATGTTTCAAAGGATTCATATGCTTTCCTTGAGAATTCTTATTTCTTAAAAATAAAATAAAAAAACAGAAACACCTTAGTTTCTCACTTCTTTCTAGTAACCTGGTATGTGAAATAACATGTAGATCATATATGCATTAATCAATAGAAAATGATTATCAAGTATTATATTTCCACAAATATTGGAATCATAATAAATAAATAATATGTTCTTTTCCATGAATATTCCTATTTGTGTTCCAAACTACTCTACTTTAGTCACTGATTATTTATGCTACATTTTAACAGTTGTTGGAGCAAATTCTCCTTCATTTTTCTATTCTTCAAAGATTTATTGGCTATATTTACTTTTTTTTTTAATTAAGAAAATAAGGCTTAGTTTCCAGCAAAAGGACGATGTATCATTGCTCAAGAATGTTCTTGCATATTTCAAGAATCGTTCAATTTTACTCTTTTCTTCTAATTTTATTCCTGACCAAATCATGTTTCTTAAGGTTTTATAAATGAATCTTCTCTGGCATCATTTCTTTCAAGTGAATGTTCCTCCTTAATATGCAGTTGAGAGCTGCATATGAATATCCAACTCATTATCTTACTAAAATTCTCATGACTGTGAGAAATATTTTAGGTGATTCAGCTGGTTTCTGGTAGATAAACATAGTATCTGAGTCATTTCCATGATGAAAGGAGTTTTCAACCTATGCTATGACTAAGACAAACTATTATTCTTCATTCTGTCCTGTATCTCAGGAAAGTTCTCGCTACTTTTGTTTATTTTTTAAGGTCTTTATTTTGATTTCTGTTTTTTGAAGATTATTTTTCAGGGTTCAGAATTTGAACTTGGCAAGTTTGTTTTTTAAATTCCTTCCGATATTTTGGACATATCATTATATATTATTGACTTATTTTGTCTTTATGAATTTTTTCTTCTGGATACTTTTAAGAATTTTTTTCTGTCATTAGCTTTTCTTCAGTTTATTCTAATATACTGAATTGTAATTAAAAAAACAAAACAAAACAAAACAAAAACAGCCCCGGCGCCGTCGCTGCTGCCAGCGCCGCCGCTGCCAGGGGCACTTGCCTCCCGCCTGCCTGCTTGCCAGGGCCAGGGCGGGGAGCAGGCGCGCGGCCGAGGAGCGGCGGGACGTTGGCCAGGCCGACTTCGTTTGCCGCCATCGGGCTCCGGGCGGAAGGAAGGGGCGCCTAAGTGTCGTCGGAGAACCCTCTCTGCGGCGCGCAGGGCCTGCTCCATTTGTGCCAGAAGCCGGGGAACGGGGGCCGGACGCGGCTCAGAACCTCAGTGCCGACTCTGCCGCGGCGTCCCGGAGGAAGGAGCCTCCTTGGGCGCGGGGTCGAGCGCCTGGGGCGTCCGGGAGGGTCAGGGAGAGCCTTGCACATGCGGTACCGACCGGTCGTCGGGACTGTGGGGCGAGAAACACCCCGGCGCCTTCGTGGGGAGGAAACCGGGTCCCTGGGAGGAGGGAACGGACTTGGTTTCCCCGCAGTCTGGTTTACACGTAAAGAATGCTGCCTTCTGTTGGCCCCTGGACTTTTCAGAAGGTGGGAAAGAAGCCTTTGGAATTGAACTAAAGTTTTAATCATCGGTGGTGGGAGGCTGGGAAGATATGCTGTGCCTTAAGGAGCAGCGGTCTTGGAGAACAAAGAATTACAGAGCACCCTCAAATCATAATCTTGCCCAGAGTACTGTAACAAGATAATTTAAACAAGATTAGGTAGCACGCGACCTTTAAAAAAAAAAAATGTTATCCCGCTAACCCGCATTGACTCCACAATTCCAGGGTTGGTGCTACAAATCACGGATGTGGGTTTTGGTCTCTTAGTATGGAAAGTAAGCAGCAACCTAATGTGAGGAGGTAAACGGGTCAGTATAAATTGCATCAATAAATGGGGACTTTATTGCAAGTTTAACTAGAATTCCTTAAAAGACAATTATTCCTTTCATGCATTCCCCTTGTAGCTTAATTTAAGGATTATACTGGTTCAAAACTCTGGATGTTGATGCCAAAGAATAGAGGATGGAGGGAGGGGTTGCTACTATTCTTGGATACAAATTTGCCTTTCTTCAAACGTTAATCAAATACATGCATTCTCTTCAGCTTTTACATATATCATAACCTGCGTTTAAGAAAAATATATAACATGATTTGTTAGTTGGTTTATTTTTTTTTATACTGCATCTAAATATGTGAAGTGGTTGTTGTGAGGTGTGGCTTCCTCCATTCCTGCCGTTCCCTCCCAAGCAAAATACATAACATATGTACATATACATGAGTGTGTGTATATATCTTCTATGTTTTAAGCTAAGTGTTCTGAGGATTGTTTGTTGGCAAAGACACCCTTAAGAAAATAACACTTCCAGATACAAGGAATTTTCTGGGCAGTTTTGGGATTAGGAGGACAAAAATTGAAAAGAAATTAGAAATTGCTTTTAAGATTATAGCAGAATAGACGATCTCAGGCAGTCTTTTCAGGCTGGACCCTTGTACTGGCATTTTAAAAACTCAATTCCGTGGCTACAAATTTTTTCTACTATTTACTAGATTTCAAGCTTGAATATATAACAGTATTTCTTCTTCCTTTAACATTGATGCCCATTTAATCATTTCACTTAAGAAAGGGAAAAGAGCACATGAGAAATGGAGATTGTAACACTGTAATTGATACTAATTTATTCAGCCCTTTCTGCCTTACAGTAAAACTGAAGTGCTGTTCAGATGCTATTTTAGCCACAAATGGTGATGCTTTAAAATTATAAATGAAGGTCTTGATTGGGTTGTTCTTGGTGTGTTCTTAGGCAGTATGTGTCCTTTCTCCAGAATGATCTGAGATAGTGTTTAATTTAAAAGCATTGTATTCTGAGATAATTTTTTTCCTTTTTTGAGTTTTTGGTAATCCTAAAGCTCACTGTGAGACATTAAGAAAATCATCATAAAACAAAACAAAACAACAACAGCAACAACAAAAAAAACAAAACACCTTAGCCAAATTTGGGGAAAGAGAATGGGAATGGAGTGACTTTTTCACCAGAAACCTTGCAAGAGCACAATGCAATCTCCTGAAATTTTCTGTATACTTTTTGTTGATATTGATAAGTTGATTCTAAGATCTGTATGAAAAGGCAAAGGATGTAGTTTAGCCAAAACCATTTTGAAGAGGAAGAAGAAAAATTTAGGAGGATACCCACAATCTTGTTTCAAAAAATTATTATTAAGGTAGAGTAATCAAGACCATGAGATATTAGCATATAAAGGACACAAGAAAATTTAGAAACAAGGAACAGGTGACAGGAAACAATTTGGAAAACATACATCCAACAAAAGAAAAAATATTTAAAACTCAATAATTAAAAGGAAAACAACCCAATAAAGTGGGCAAATATTTGAAAAGAATTTGTAAAATTCCCATAGTAATATGGTAGATTTAAATTTGACTGCATTCATAAATATATTAAATGTATCACCAACTTATAAATATCAAGAATTATCAGTGTGGAAAATGAAAAACTTAATATGCCATTTATAATTTTGACACTTCAACTATAAGATAGAAATTGGATGAAAGCAAAAGATTTAAAGTTATCTACTATATAAACATAAAACAGAAGAACCCTTCAATGGCTCTAATAATATTTGACAGTGTATATTTTAAAGAAAAAAAAATTACAAAAGATGAAGAGGGACATTTAATAATAATAAAGTTCAATGCACAAGGAATAATTAACAACTTTTAATTTAGTGGACCTAACATTATTTTCAAATATATTAGGCAAAAATCAAATTGAAGTTGAGAAATCCATAATAAGACTGGGGAATTTTAGGGCAAATCTTAGTGAAGAAAGATCTACTTCCCTATCCAAAAATTTCAGACAGATATGGAATATGTGAATACATTGTTAACAAACTTGATATAATCATCATAAAGGTAACAGCGGCACCTATTGATATAATGAGACACAAAACAAATTGAAGTAAAATATGCTGTACTCTAACACTGTGGAATTAATGTAAAAATCAATGACAGAAATATACATTTAATATTTCTATATATTTGGAAAAAAATAAAACTCAAATTCATGGCTTAAAGAGAAAGGGTTTATAGTTGAAAATGAATATATTTTGGAATGATGGATAAAGAAAATACAATGCATAAAAATTTTCTGGCACAGATAATATTTTATCAAGAGGAAATTGTATAGTCTTAAATAGCAAAGAAAAAAGACTGAATGCTCAAAAGATATAAGCACCTATTTTAAGAGAAAGAAGGTAAAGTTAAAGCAAATTAACTCTAGAAAGTAGAAGAAAAAATAAAAGAAAATATAAAATGAAAAGATAAATCCATAAACTCATGGATTAGAAAATAATGTTAAATAGAGTGATTAACAAAGTCAAAATTTAGATTTATAGAAGATTACTCTTTGCCAGGAGAAGGATGGAAAAGTATCCAATATCAGAAATGAGAAGATAAATAATTCTAAATAAGGAATAAATAAATACCAAGAATCTTATTAACATCTTTATGCCAATACATTTCAAAAGTTAAAATAAATTGTATATGGGAATTTGTATTTTTTACATGATTTTTCTTTAAAACTACAACTTCGTTAATTTAAAAAAAATGAATTTAATTTTAAAAAGTTTGATGCAATGGATAAATTCCTGCAAGGAACAAAATGAAATAATTTCACAGACATTATAGTAAGTGAAATACTGCAGACACAAAAGAGGACTGGTGATGTAATTCTATTAATAAGGAGTAATAAACAGAGATCAAGGTAATTGATGTTTTGACAAATCACAAAAGTGGCTACCTCATAGCAGTATTCACTGCAAAATGTCATTAGACTTAATTGGAAGGGGGAGATGTCCCATGATTCTATCTGGGTGCTCTTTCTGTGGATATATTCAATGTCTGTACATATAAAATATGATCGATTTATTTATCTGATGTCTCAAAAAATGTGAAGAAATTAATATCTCTGGAAATCTGTAAGCCCTTTGAAAACTATATTTCCTCCATATAAATTAGTCTATATCTTCAATTTCTAGTTTTTTTCCCTGATTAGATTAGACAGAAATTTACTCTATGTCATTACATTATTGATGTATCCCAAGAATCAACTCATAATTATTATTTTTGCTATCCTTGTTTTCCAATTGCCTAATAGGCATGTTATTATTTCCTTATTTCTTACTTTCAATTTCTTTCATTTTATTCTGCCATTTTCTGTTTCTAACTAGTTGATGGAAAAGATTGCTTTTTATCTTGCTTTTTCTTATTATTGGAAGAAATATTCACATACATGTTATGGTTTTACATTGAGCTTGGATTAACCTGTATTACATAGATTCCAATATATATTTTTATCACTGTATTTTGACATTCAGCAATAATATTTGATATTAGAGTGGTTTTTTAAAAATAAAAATGGAATGGTCAATTTTATTCATAATTTAAAATTAAAGTGTGCACTTATTACATTTTATCAGAGTGCTGACTGTCTTATTTACTCCATTTTGAATTATTGGTGATTTTTTTTGTAGCTACCTTTAACAGTTTGGAGTTTTTGGTGGCTCCCAGAAAAGATCATATTCTTTGAGTTAATCTATTCCTGTGTGGGAGGGCACCCTTTGATTGGATTTGATTCAGTCAGGAGGACTTTTATTGGACTGTTTCAGAGACATGTGACCCAGGGAAGGTCTTGGTCCTCCTGCTGGAGTCCTTTATAAATGGAGGAGAAAACAGAGACACAGAAAATAGGGGCAGAGACAGAGAAACCCTGAGAGGCTGAGAGAGAGGCATGGTGGAGAGGGGAGAGATGATCCATAGCCTGATCATTCACGGCTGAGCTCTAAGATAGAGTTTCACTTGTTGAATTGATTTGGGCAGAGCCACCATTATGCCCTGACAGACACCTGATCACTCATAGCTGAACTTGGATAGAAAGCATCTTTAGATGCTGTTGCCATATGCCTGATCACACATAGTGTGTGATGTTTTGATTTGGGCATTTTCACATGTTACAGCCTCAGGACTGTAAGTTTTAACCTAATAAATTCCCATTATGAAAGTCAACCCATTTCTGGTATATTGCTATCAGCATGTTTTTAGCAAACTAAAACACTTCCTTACTTTTATTTTGAAGTTTGCTACATAATTACATTGAAGTGTGCACAATGTAGATACTTAAAGTAGACCTGAATTTAAGTTCACAATCTGACATATTTATTTATTGACTAGAAAAACACATTTGGTATTATATCTCTCATACTTTATGTTATGTTAAACATATAAATGTTTAGTATATTTTATCTATATATTAAGTATGTTCATGTGTTCTTTACTTTTAAAATTTTTATTAAATTAAAACCCATAGAGAAATGTGCAGATACTGTGGATGAATTTTCATAAAATGAGTAAACCTTTGTAATGATCACTCACATCAAGCAATACATTATCCCTCATATGCCATAATTCCTGTTTATTTTCTCTTCCAGTCATTAAACCCTCACCCTGCATGTCATCATCCAATGACCACTATCTGGACTTCTAACTACATATATTACTTTTTCTGTTGTTTTTTTACTTTTATATTCATGTAATCACACAGTTTCCACTATATATATTGGGCAGGAGAGACAAGATGGCCATCACAAAGACTCTGTAGAGCTGTCAATGACCTTGTAAGGGACTTCCAAGGACAGAGCGGGTCTGGGGTTTATATTGAGTCCATAGAAGTTTAATTTTATTAAATTTTAAAAATTATTTTCTTGAGATGATCAAAGGATATTTTTCTTATTTTATGCTAAGATTAATCTTTGTTGATTATACAAATTAATTTGCCAAAGTTAAAAATTATCAGTCTTGCAGTCCTGAAAAAAAATCACAATATTTTTTCTTAAATATTTGAAAGTGTTGGTGATTCCATGTTGACATGAATTTCTCTTTCTACTATCTAATTTCTATAATTACAAAGCCAATTTTTTGAACATATACATTACCAATTATATTTTATAGTTTTTCTTCTGTCTGTATTGGTAACTTTTTATGGGAGTTTGTAAATTTAATATAATATAAAACATACTGTTTTAGGTTTTTCTAGGGAAACAGAACCAACAGGATATAGGTAGGTAGATAATAGAAAGATAGATATATAAATATTATGAAATTTATTATTGGAACTGACACACTAATCTGTGGGGATGGGCAAGTCCAAATTCTGTAGGGCAGTCTGCAAGCTGGCAACTCCATTGAAGGTTTGTGATGAATTGACCTGGAGCAGCCTAATGGCTAAAGTAGAGATGGAAGTTCTTCCCTCCAACTGCTGAAATCATCATTTCTCCTTTAAGGTCTTCAACTGAATGGATGAGACTTCTGTCATCAATGAAGGCAATATCCTCAATTGATTGTAGATATAATCAGCCATAATGCAATCAACTTACTGAAGATTTAAATCCAGGATATACCCTTAGCGTAACAATTAGGCCAATGCTTGCTTACCCAAACAACTTGACACAAGACCTTAATCATGACAGTTCATCACTTGTCAAACTGGCACTCATACATATCTACTTAAACCCTACTTAATCTCTAAGTAAAAATAATAGCAGTCATATTTTGCCTAACAATACTCAAATTCTCTGCACATAACTGGAATCACACTAACTTTCTCCAGAAAATGGTGCAAATCCTTGGGTAATGTTCATTCTTAAACTTGCTAGCCTATAACTTAAATGCTATGACATAAAACTAATCCAAATTATAGCATATGGGAAGGGGATAAAATAGGGAAGAAAACAAATATATTTGATTTATGTGTATATTAAAGCATACTCATAACAAAACTAGGAAAAATATTCATGACAATTATAATCCTCATTTCTAAAACTGGTCATGTGGTCATAGCTCATATTTATAACTACCTTCTTCCGCTACCTATCCCATATTCCCTTACCCTCAGCAAGCACCTCAGATGTCCATGGTTCTTTGCCTCTTGGTGGGGTGAACCAAACCTTCATTCCTGAAGTTTCAGGTCCATTAGTATTCCTTCTGGGATTGGGTTGTTGCAGTATTCCATTTACTTAATCACAGGTCATGGTAGAGCTAAGACACACCATATGGGATCTCCTGTGTTTGAGGCAAATTATTCTTTAACTTCATTAAGTAGTAGCAGTCCTATTTCCCCTTAATAAACCAGATTACTCTCCCTAATCAATAGAATAATTCCCTTCTTTGCCTATTGATTGATTCAGAGGTATAAGGAGCCCAAACTAGCAGGTTGGCAGTCTTAATTTCTACTTCAGTAGAATATTTTTTGTGTCTCCTGGTGGAAGCACTCCTTCTTTTGGATCTAAGCCTGTAGTCCACCAGAGCTTAAAGTTGCAGGGATAGGAAGGAGAAAATGTTCCTAGTGGATCACTAGGAGTAATAGTGAGTAGTGCCATTCCTATTTCCACCCCTTAATTCTTGGACCCATGAATCCTGGTTAAGAGAGAACCAGCACCATAGAGTGGACACTGATTTAGAGCATATGTAAGCTCCTGGGTCCAGCTCTGAAAGTTATTGCCACCTAGTTCGCACACTAACTGTGTCTTCAAAAGATCATTCCACACTTCTATCAATTGATCTGCTTCAAGATGATGGGGAAAATGGTAAGTCCAGTGAATTCCATGAGCATGTGCCATTCCAGTATATCATTTGCTATGAAGTGGGTTCCCTATTCAGCAGCAACGCTGTGTGGAATACACTGAAAGTAAATAAGTGTAAGTCCATGGATGGTAGTTTTGGAAGAACGAGTGGATGCCAGAAGTCCAAACCCATATATCTGGCATATGTGTCCATGCCAGTTAGAACAAAATATTGCCCCTTCCATGATGGAAGTGGTCCAATGTAATCAATCTGCCATCAGGTAGTAAACTGATCACCTCAAGGTATGGTGCCATATTGGGGACTGTTGGCTACAGCAGTAGCTGTAGCCAAGTCAGCCTTGGTGAATGGAAGTCCATGTTGCTGTATCCATGAATAACCTCCATCCCTACCACCATGGCACCATGGCCCTTTGAAGTGGTTGTGGAAAGAAGCTGACTGGTATTCACAGAACAGTTCATCTTATCCAGTTGGTTAATAAAATATTCCCCTGCTGAAGTCACCCTCTCATGAGAATTCACATAGGACACAAATATATTCATTACATTTGCTAATCAGAAAGGTCAATCCATGTATCTTTCCCCCAGACCTCTTTGACACCAATTTTTTTTCATAAGTTAATGTGATTTTATTTTATTTTTAATTTTTTATAAGAAGATACTTAGATTACATAAATGGTACACAAAAATATAGGGATTCCCATAAGCCCTGCCTCCCACACCTCCCACAACCTCCCACATAAAAATCCCTCATTAGTGTGGCACATTAATTGCAATTGATAAACACATCCCGTGGCTTGGCCATGAAGCATGGACTGTAGTTCACATTGTAGACCACACTCTCTCCCACAAATTTCTGCATGTTATATTATGGTATAAAATGGCCTATATCTGTCCTTGCAGTGTCACACAGGACAATTCCCAAGTCCCAAAAAAGTATTACAACTACTTTTTCATCTCAATGCCCCCAGAGCCTCCAGTGGCCACAGGCTCCACATCAATATTGTAATTTCTATCATTGCTTGAATCGCAATATGTCTATAGTAGAATACCAGTAAGTCCACTCTAGTCCATAGCTCTTCTCCTGATCCTAAGGCATCTTGGATGGTGATGTCCACTCAACCTCCAATTGAGAGAGGGCTTATATCCCATGCAGAAGATGGATGGGATTCTCCTGCTTGCAGCTGCAGACTTTCTCCATCCCCTGGATGGCCGTTGTCCATCATCATCTCACTCCCAGTTGTCCTTGGTAAGTCCAATGAGCTGTAGAGTAGGAGTTGCTGCTCCACTGAGGTTCCAGGCCTAGCTGGCACATGGACAGCCCAAAGAGTCAAGTCTCTGGATGTACACCTACAAACTGCAGCAGCAAGTATAGGATTGAATAGAAAGGACAGATGAGCCATGTGCAGGGAAGACAAAGTTGAGTCCAACTCTGTCACTATCAGGAACACAAACTCCAAAGTAGGGCCCACTGGTAAGGCACCAAACTCTGGACCTGCATGTCTCCAGAGCCCTCAGGAGCCCCACTATTTGGGATATCTACTTTGGAATTCTATGAGATCCTATTGAGATGTGCATAAGCGTTACCTCTGGGATGACCTCCCAACTCATTTTGAAGTTCTTTAGCCATATAAGCTCATTTATATTTACCTTTCTCCCCTTTTATTCAAGGTCATTTTCTAGTCACATTGCCAGTTGGCACTTCGTAGTAATCCCTTGGTGCCAGGGAGGCTCATCCCTGGGAGTCATGTCTCATGCTGGGAGGAAAGTAATGTTTTCATATGCTGAATTTGGCTTAGAGAGAGGGTTGGCACCAATTTTTCAAGCATATCCCTTCCAAATCCCTGACCATCCAGACTAAACATTGGCCACAGCCATTGAATCAAGATACAAATGCAACTCCAGCCATTTCTTCTTCAAAGCAAAGTGAACAGCCATGTCCACTGTGCATTTTTCTGCCCACTGAGAGGATTTTTCTTCACTACTGTCCTTCTGAAGTGTCCCAGAAATGGACTGTAGTGCTACAACTCTTCACTTTCATGTTGTAACTTTATATTGTGCAAACCATCTGTAAACCAGGCCTCAAAATATTGTAATGAGTTCCCTAAGAAGCCATAAATGTGGACTGAGAAAGAGAAGGTAATGTGCCAGGAGAATGGACAATGTGTATTTGACCACATCCTCATGTCACTTACTTTTTCCTTTAGGACCAGCTGAAAGCCCTGGACTCCATCCATTTTATGATGGAATGCTTATATGCGTTCCCAACTTTATAATTTGGTGTATCAGACCAGCTCTTGAAGGGAAACTTAGACCTTATGGTAACTTGGTGGACAATGGTTAAGTGCCTATTACCTAATAAGCCCCAGCTGGAGTTCAAAAGAATGTTTGCAAAGGAAGAGTAGTTATCTGCAGAGGACGGCAGTGATTTTCTCCAAAAGCCTAAGGGTCTGTCCTGTGATTCTTCAATATGGACCTACAAAAACTCCAGTCAACATTTCTTTTTGACATTGAGACCACCCCTGCATCCTTCAAGGCCTTAATGGTGGCAATAATCACTTCAATATCTCCAGGAATGTGGGACTGCATTTAGTTTATTATTTTGCTAGGTAGAGGCAGTTCTAGTGGTTTTCAGTTGACATTTCCTACCATGATAGTCTTCATTCCACAAGCCATGGAACCAATGTTGGGATTCTGACATTGCTAATATATCTATCCCAATTAGGCATTCTGGAATAGGGGGTATAACTATAGAAATGAGTATGGGGGCACACTGGACACAATGTGACATGGAACTCTGCTAAAACTCCATTGGTCACCTGAACTTCATAAACCCCTACTCTGACTGGTGGAACACAGTTACATTTTGGGCATCCTAGAATTATTATGACTTTTGAGCCAATGTCTAATAATTCCCCAAAACATCTGATCACTTCCTTTACCCCAATGCACAGTCAACTTCATAAAACATTGTAAGTCCCTTTGGGGAAGGATGGGAGGAAGATTAAGAGTAGAAATTTTTGGAAGTGTAGTGGGTCCTTCTGCAAGGGGCCATCAGCTGCCCTTCATTCAAGGGGCTCTTGATCTGTAATCTTTCTCAAGTGTGGGAATTGATTAAAGGGCTGTGCCTCTCTGTTTTTATGATTCAACACTCCATGCTTGATAGTTAAGATTATTTTCAAATCAATCCAGTTCAGTACTTTTTATCAAGTCAGTATATGACAAGCTGATTTATCTGGTGTCTCTTTATTTTTTCACTGAATAGATAGATCATATTGCTATTTACATGCCTTAAAAATTTCTGATCAGGATCCTCAGATTCTCTCAAACTGATATTTTCACTTAGTAATCAAAATACTATTTCCACCATTGTAGCTCAAAGAGAACAAAGCCCACAATTTTAAGGGAAGAAAAGAGTGGGATTAGATATTAAATTTGGAAATTTTTTCCAACAGAACTTTCAAATGTAAGCACACAAATGAAAAAAGAATTCATTTATAGATGACTATATTACATAGATGTGTGCAAGTACATACAGGTACATGAAATTTATATAAATCCAGGCAATATATAGTGGCTTTAAGGATGGATTTACCCAAAGATATACCAATATATATTTTCATTATTTTGTCAGTAAAGTTTCCTTTATCATTTTCCACAGATCTGAGATATATAAAAGACGTCCTTATTTTGGGGAAATTGAAATATTTTCTACAGGATGCTAAGAGCAGTGCCACACATAACTAAGGATTTTTTAAAAAGAAAAAAGCATTTTAGGCAAAGAAGAAGAATATTTTATTCATTTTAATAAAGAAATTTTGCTCTGGTATATTCACAATATGCTCCAAAACCATTACCCCTGCCTTCCAAATTTCAAAAGTACATCAAATGAAGTAGCCCTTTGTTGTTCATGCCCACATTAGACAGATTTTTTAATATTTATATTATTATAACTCATTTTACACATTTAAAAGGAAATTTATTTTACTTATTGGATTTACTCCATATTGGCCTGTAACCCTAATGACACTATTCATAACAGAAAGTATTAAAGCACTCACAGAAGAGAATTGGTGGAATTTGTGAATGAGGACACTATTTTATCCAGAAAATATGAAGAATCAGAATGGCTGAGAAAGTTACCAGTATAACCATCATAATGGAATTCTTGCTCATGGGATTCACTGATGACTGGATGCTACAGAGATTCCATGCTGCTCTCTTCTTCATTTACCTGGCAGCAATGATGGGGTATCTCCTCCCTATCACCATACAACCATTGACCACCATCTCCAAGTTCCCATGTATTTCTTCCTGAAGAATTTGTCCTTGATTGATATCTTCTATATCTCTGCCACTTCCCAACTCTTATCATGAACTATCTTACTAATAGCTATTCTATCTCCTTCCTAGGATGTGCTTCACAACTTTGTTAATGCTGTTATTATTGTTTTTGCTAGTACAGAGATTGCGATGCTTATAGTGATGTCCTATGACAGCTATGCTGCTATCTGCCATTCTCTGCTCTTTGAGGGCATTATGCATAGAGGCACCTGTGTGTAGATGGTGATGTGTGGTTCAGTGCAAGTGTATATGGCTACATTCATGTAACAGGAACATTCTCTGTCATGTTTGGTGAGCCCAACATAGTGTGTCAGTTCTTCTGTGATGTACCATCACTGCTTTTACTTTCTTGTCCTGGGGAACATATTTTATGTTCACATTATTTTCCACCCTTTTAAGAATCCCATCTGCAATGGGCAGAATTAAAACTTTCACACTTGCCTACCATACCTCACCATGGTTAGGCTGTTCCTATTTTCTGGGATTACTACATATAGAGCAAAAAATTTTGAACTTTCGCATTCAGTGAAATTGTTGATATCTGTGCTTTACACTGTATTACCTCCACCTTGAATACTCTCATCTATAGCCTGAAAAAAAGGGACATGCAGACACCATTAGAAAAGAGATAGCTGGAAAAACATCCAAAATATATTCTTGATTTTTATATTTAGTATTTAATTAAAATGAATGTCTTTTCCAAATAAAGATATGCCTCTATTCTCCTATTGTTAATTGTCAAAACTTATCAATGTGTTACCTAACAATGTACCAGGTTGAAATTTTATCTCATTTTAGTGTAGCATGGAAATATTTGACTCAGTAGCTGTGTTTCCACTATTTATTTTCTATCATCATCTTCTATTGGGAGCAAAATCTGGATGTTTTATATTCACTACCAGTGTTTCCACACTGTCACCTCACAAAATTTTTAGGGTCATCACACACACAGATTTTTTTTCTCTGTAAGCACATTTTAGTTTTAGGGTGTGAGAAGTTAAAATGAGGATACATAAATATTTTTAACTTGTTTTTAAGGGTTCTTCTTGTTCACACTAATTATATATTTGCTTGTGGATTTCAGAGCAAGGACATCTTAAGAGTTGTCAAACTGTTATTTCTGGTCACTCAGGTATTAAGATTAT